>CAXIPT010000133.1:0-39052 GCA_964030475.1 Tethya wilhelma
CAAGTTTTAAGGTTTAACTTTGTCTTGCTAGATTTTTATGGTGATAAACATTTTGTATTGTGTCTATGGGACAGTCGGCCCATTCCTACTATACGTACTACCGTACGTATGATACAGAGCTTGTCCATTCATCATGCATATGATGTGTGTTAGTAGTTCACCATAGTACTGGTTTCAGAAAACTTTTAGCTATAGAGGTTCCAAGATTGCTGCATATATATGGTTACTTCCTCTGCTGCAGTCACCTAGACACACATATACTCTGCGCTATTAAGGCCTGGGTCATACTAGCAACAAGACAAAATCATATATAAATCAGTCACAGTAACTTATGACTGCAATGTGGAAACAAGCACAGAATGGAAGTACTATCTTTACTTAATCATTTAAATTATTTATTGTGGTTAATTAACCATTATTAACTGGATTATGTAATGATGACGTAACTACATTTTTATACAAAAGTCGAGAAACGCGGAGGAGAAGATCAAGTCCTCCAGTTCTAAGACTGTGCCACAACATTTATCTCATGATATACAATGTAAATTTATCGGGGGGTTCATAAAGCACGTAGCATAAGACGTATATAGACACTTACATACTTTCTGGGTCGTCAACCAGACTGTTCTCCACGGAAGTACGAAGAGATAGAGTTAGCTTTCGATTCCCCCGAAGCTGGTATAGTTCATTGTTATTATATCTAACTTTTAATAGTAAAGAAAGCTATTAATACTGGCATCTAGTCCTCCGCGTTTTCCGAAAACACTTTTTACCAGTTTTCAGTTGCAAGTCACATGATATGAGCTCCACCCCTCGCTTAGTACGCAGAATATTGCAAGAATCAGCTGCTGCTGCAACCGCGATTGAATTGCGTTGGCGGGATTCTTTCATCATCAGTGAACTCAAGATGAAACAGCTGCTGTATGTAAACTTGCGTTGGCGGGATTCCTCTAACTGGTGAAATACAAGGTAAACTATAACATTTATAGTCCCATTTGCAATTAGAATTACTGCCTGTCTAACTGAGCCTAAGTCTGACAAGCTATTAGTAACTGTTCTCTGCATTGATGCCACAGGGAGCCAAGGGACACTCAGTCAAGCTCAGTAGTATGGTTTCTCCAAAGACTCAGTTGTAGTCCACACTTGATATCACGACTGTATATAACCTGTGACCTGTATGTGAGTGTGTGTAAGAGAGAGAGAGAGGGTGTTACAGTGCAAGTGAGTGTGTGTGTGTGTGTGTGTGTGTGTGTGTGTGTGTGTGGGCAGGGAAGAGGTAAAGTACATACGTTTATTTCAATGTATAATATTATTCACAATGGCATAATTATAATAGATGTCTGAGGCCACAAACAACAAAAGTATTGGGTTCCAGATCAACTGTGGGTATGCACGATGTGCAATCAGAGAATTTACCACAAAAGATCATCATGCTACAATTGATTTAGCAAAACGAAAATCGGATATCAAAGATCTGTTTAAAGAATGCCCAAAATATGGCTTATCCAAAAAGAGAGGCTTTGCAACGAAATGCCCAAAAACAGAGAGATGAACTGTCAGAACACCATCTGATCACAAATTCCGGCAAACCATAGAAGAAATTGAAGGCAGCAGTACCTCCCAACGGCAAAAAAAATCGAACAAGCTTGCATTGTTAAAAACACAGATAAATCTTAGGAAAAAAGTACTAGGTTATCTAGCATTCATATTCTGTTCACAGTCTCGAAAGCAGCTGCCGCTGAGTGATATTTCAAGGGATTTGAAGTCTATAATACCTTAGAGCATTCAGAATATTTTCAGGATCTAAGTACTCTGGTTGGGAAATGCATAAGACACAAGTTTCTAGATGCAGATACGAACAGTTTCAAATGGTATAATGGTACTATAGTTGAATACGATCCACTTGAAAAGAAACATGAGGTAAAGTATGAGAATGAAACTGACCAGTACAAGTTTGACTTGATTTTTGATATACTAAGGGAAGATTTGGAAGTACGGACATAGAACGGTATTCACCGGAACTATAATTAAAATATCCTTATTCTTGTTAGCTGGATATAACAATTTCTCATAGTCTTGGTCTCAGGCATATCTGCTACTTGACTTCATTTTTTTAACATCATAGTTATAATAATAATTTGTGTAGCTTTTGATAAAACTCAATGAAGAATTAATGTTGAACCTATTTATTAGATAACAGACTCTACAAGTATTTCAGTTTATTAGTGAGCTCAATAACGACCATACAAGTGGCATCAACCTCTGACTGAGCAGCCTCCACGACCTTCTCAAACTTGGCAAATTCTTTTGTGAGCTCAGCAACTTGATCACTACATGTCTTCATTTCTGGCCTTAACAGTATGACCTCTGAATGCAATTGTTGTGTTGAATAATCTTTACCTAAACAAGAATGATAATATATGAGTGACAGGTAGCCGCTAGCTAGCTAACTTAATCACAGCTAGATACTATGTAGATATCTATTAAACATCCTACTTGAGTTAGAGAGCATAGTTGAGGCCATTTTGAGCAATCCTTCAATTCAAGAAGTATGCAGGTGCAGTTAGACAGCAATACCTTGCTACTTGTGTCCTACATGTGTACAAGAGAGTGGTCATTAAATAGAAAACACCACAAATTCAAACAAACAGATGGAACCTTTAACTGACATAAACTGAAAGTCTACATGGGTGTACACTGTGTCCCCACAAACACAAAAATGCTGTGAGGGAGCAGAATTGAAGCTGTTCAGAAATTCTGGATGCTGTCACAACTTTGTGGCTATGGTGCGGTACATGCATGTATATCTAGCAATAGGCAGTGAAAAAAAGCACTAGCTGCCTTATATCAAGCCCTACTCTTACCTCAGACAATACACTTGATTTGTGCACCTTCAGTTCCAAGGGTCTAGCTTTCTTTGTTTCAGATAGGGGTCGTTTGTCGCAAAAGTAGTGATGACGTCACGCAATTGCGCTTGCTCAAAGTGCAGCAAGAGCTGTAACTGGACTAAGAGTGCTCAAAACAGGCTGAAATTTTAACCAGAGGTTCTCTCCAAGGAGGTAAGCATGCCAGCGGTGTCAAGAAAGCATATCCTGAAAATTTATATTTCATAGTGGGAACCCTATTGAGGCATATATTAGTTCTTGGAATTTACTGTACCTAGTATCTATCTCTTTACTGACAAGCGCTTACCTCCTTGAGTCAATTAGCTGTCTCCTGGGTCTTCTTTCCTAGCTACGCGCTTCTCACTAAATAATTTTAGTACCCACGTGGCTGGCTGTGGTAATATTCAGCATGTACTGTACATGATCTGATTTTGATACGGAGAGTATACAGACCACCCATAGATTACCTAGCAACAACTTTACAACCGTTTTTCTAGGAAGCCACGAGTGGAGGCAGGGCTACTGTATCTGGAAACCAACTTGAGCTAATTTTGATATGCGCTTCCTGGGAAGGCCTAGATATACATGGAATAGCTAACTCAAAATTCACAGACTTTCCTAACCAGCACATTTTTCCTTGACAGGTCACATTTATTGTTAGGCAACATTCCCGATACGGTAGTACTGGGTACACAGGAATGGCACCGATGGCCCATTAGTGCAATACAAATATTCACGCGAATAACTTTGCAAAAACTGAGTGCTAAGCACTAAAAGGCTTTTTAAGCTACTATTTAGCTCTTTCTCTTTCTAATAAGCCCAATAACATGGCTTAATACCATTGCTAAAGTAACAAACACACATATGCCAAACCTCTAATTTTCTCCATCTTCTTCTTCTTCTTCTTCTATCTTGGCTCAACTTTTCTCAGAGACTATTCACTTTTAGAAGCTGATTCTTGAACGAATGAACTTGGTTTCTTCTGGGACAGTCGCTTTTGCCATTGGTTTTTTAGCACCTCTCATTGAGTAGCTAGATACAAGGCGAAAAGCGCCTGCTTCCATATGGCCGCCATTAATTTCTACACTCATGCATAATTTATTAGCTTCTAGGAAATTTGAATTAACGTTGACGACCCTTTCCACACATAAAAGTGTGCGTTATTTGGAATTAAATGCAAGTTGCCTAGAACTATTTTGTGATACCTGGATGCTCTTGCTCTTCTTATCGGGACTTTGATTATCATTCCCAGTACGGTAGTACTGGGTACACAGGAATGGCACGGATGGCCCATTAGCGCAATACAAATATTCACGCGAATAACTCTGCAAAAACTGAGCGCTTAGCACTAAAAGGTTTCTTAAGCTACTATTTAGCTTTTTCTCTTTCTAATGAGCCCAAAAATATGGCCTAAACCATCGCTAAAGTAACAAACACAAATATGCCAAACCTCCAATTTTTTCCATCTTCTTGTTCTTCTTCTTTTTCTATCTTGGCTCAACTTTTCTCAGACTATTCACTTTTAGAAGCTGATTCTTAAATGAACGAACTTTGTTTCTTCCGGTACAGTCGCTTTTGCCATTGGTTTTTAGCGTCTCTCATTGAGTAGCTAGATACAAGGCGAAAAGCGCCTCCTCCATATGGCTGCCATTAATTTCTACACTCATGCATAATTCATTAGCTTCTAGAAAATTAGAATTGACGACCTTTTCCACACACAAAAGTGTGCGTTATTTGAAATTAAATGCACTGAAGTTGCCTGTAACATAGATAATATACTTCAAGTATATTATCTATGCCTGGAACTATTTTGTGATACCGGTACCTCGTTGCTCTTCTTAAGAGATGAATCAGGACTTTGATTATCATAACATATAGAAAGGCAAGTAAATCTTATGATACAGCTCCTGCCTCCAAATGACTGAGATATAGACCTTTTCCACGCGCATGGGAAAGTAGCGCAAAACAAGTGTGACGTTTTTGACACTTAATGACACGTTATGATACAGGCCACGCCCATTGGTGGGCAAGCAAATGGAATTTTTCACTGGCTGACACTGGAGGCCAAGTTTAGTGCAAGCTCAAGAGCCTTCTACTGGAAATAGAAGCAGCAAGCCAGATAAAACATGGAGAAGGGTCCATACAAACTTCGAATAGCAACAAATCCAAAAAAATAGCACCACATTACGTAAGAAATAGCATGTAAAAGCCACCATCAACTGGAGTTACTGGTGTTTCAGATCTATTCAAACATTTTGAGTGAGCCAACGAAACTTCGGTATCAATTAATCATGAGTACTCCTCCTTTTCCTTCACCTTTTTTTGTTCTTTGTTTAAATAACATTTCTATCAATAATCAGAGAGTACAGCAAA
Organism: Tethya wilhelma; assembly: GCA_964030475.1. NCBI lineage: Eukaryota > Metazoa > Porifera > Demospongiae > Tethyida > Tethyidae > Tethya > Tethya wilhelma. The sequence goes on from CAXIPT010000133.1 coordinate 5,259, forward strand.
CTAGAGTGTAAGCATATAACACAGCTAATCAATGACAATGACAATGACAACAATCATCAACTTATCAGTTTTAAGACGCCGGTTAGCCTCTCTCTCGGTAATTGGATATATAGGAGGTAGGCGGCACTCTCCCATCTGCCTAGAGCCTTAATAGTTAACTCTGGGACACCTCTACTGGCAGCCACGGATATTCGGAAACTGTGACCTGAGTATCCCTTGCAGTCAATGCCGGCTTCCATGAGAGCTTTGAAATTCTTTACCTGATGCACAAAGCGGTCATGAGTGAGGAAACGATTATCCTTAAACTTGAACAGCGGGCGTTGTGAGTCCCCACGACATGCCATGTACACTAACACAGCGCTGACTGGGCAAAGGGCTGTGTTGGTCCTCCCTAAGTAGGTATCCACCCCCTTTCTAAATGGGTCTGTCTTGGAGGCCTTGATCCTCAACCGCACCATTGACGGGTCGGATCTGCTATCTGCTGATATGTAAGATGAGCACCTGGATCGTAAAGCACAGTGATCTCTCCGGAGCAGAGAAACCCGAAATAGCAGAGACACACTGCCGCCCACATCATGGAGGAATCGAACGACTCTGATTTGCTCTCCCAGGCTGATTTCAGCTTACGAAGGAGATCGGGTGTGATAGGGAGACATACATTGCACTTAACATATTAGGACTTAGCTCCTTTCACAACTTGCTCCAGCCGTGGCATGTCCCCTATCTTCGGGTCTGCTAGGTGAAACTGGAGATGAAGATGTTGAATGCTGATAAATACGACTTGATGGTGCCCGGAGCCAAGACGTCTTTACGACGAATCTACATAACTGCTGTTGGTAATGGACTGATGCCTAGGTCTACACAAAAGTTGAGGTACCTCTTTTTTCCTGACTCATAAAATTTTTGGGTGGAAGGAGCTATACCATATGGGAAAAATAGAAGTCCACAGCTTGATCCAGTCTTTGGACAGCCAGTCTAGTTGGGATATGAGAAGCAAATCCAGCAGTTCTGGAGGAAGAGGATACGGGCCTTTGTCTGCCTGTAGGTTCGAAGATAGAAATTGTTGAGCATTATCTTTTGACAGAGTCAGCCATGAGCCTGCGATATGTGAAGCATTTATGGAAAATTGGAATTTTGCTGCAAAAAAGGATAAACATCTCATGAGATGCATGACGTCTTTTTCCTTGCTGCTTTCTCCATTGATGATAGCAACCACGGCCATGTTGTCACACCTTGCTTGAATGTTGTTGCCCTGCCCAATGCTTTCCCTGGACTGCGGCAGCGATCATAATGAGGATGAGCTACTTTATCGTGATACTTGCCGGATTATTTGAGTTAGAACCAGTGAGGGCCATAGAAAGCCCCACACCCCCAACTGCCAGACCCATCCAAGGTGATGACGCCATCTGGACTACTTTGCTGGTGTCTATACATCATTCCTATGCCATTCCAGTTGCTGGCGAATTGGAACCACTATTCTATATCTGACCGAGCTGCCACATTGAGTTGCACAAAGTGCTCCAATTGGGCCAATGATGACGAAAGGTCAATCAAGCAGCCGAGAAACGTTCCTGACCGCAGGACCATACACGCGTGCGACAGTGTGCCGATGAGTGATGGAAGTTCTCGTTTCGTGCAAGCTTTCTTGCCTCTCCAGCAGCCCAGTGCTTCCTCAGGTGCATTAAGGACAATTTTGAGTGATATTTTATGCTAAACTAAAGGCTCATATCTCTAAAGCTATAGTACACCAAACCGTTTCTATAATGGAGGGTACCCTCTACTAAGAACATGAATCATACTAGCCCCGCCCACTATATTTATATGTAGAGATATGGCTTCATCTCTTCAGGTACCTTGGACGACAAAATTGAAATAGGCGGTAGATAAAACTCCCCGCTAAGCTTATTTCAACTTGCTCAATATAAACAAACACCAAACTTATATTTAAGGCAGCTGAATTCACCAACGGTGAGTTATCATATAAAAAACTTAATTTACCATACACAAGAGCCTATATTTATATTAATAACTCACTTTAGGGGTGATCCATCGCCATGAATATAAGTTGGTAGCTCTTTATACCCAACAGAGTTCAACTAGCGTAGTACCAAGCCTTGTCAAGCACTTTTTACCTACCGCCTAAAACTCGTCTTGGTTTTTAGCTGACAAACGGCCATTATTGGTGGGCGTTGTACAAAGTACTACTCACACACACGTGATCACTACGTAAAAATTAGCATATTCATTCCTCATTAAGCGCAATGCGCGTTAGCACGTTTAGTCCCAGTCCTTAATGTACCTGAGTCGAGTAGTCTGTCCAGCTTTTCTTGGAGTAGGCGCATCTCCAAAGCATTGGTATCCAGCTCTATGCCCTGAAAAGATAGGACTGTTGTAGGGCCCTCGAGCTTCTCTGCAGTGATCGGGGTGCCTGTGTCCGAACATGTGCCAAGCATTATCTTCAGGTTCTCTCCACATTCCTTAGATTCTGCTTTGCCCACTGTGAGAAAGTCATCGATGTAATGGTCTGCAAAAGACACACCCCTTTTCTGCATGTTCCAGAGGAGAGCAGGGGGGCTGACCTGAGGCCAAATGGCAAGGCTTTGTCAACAAAGACTTTGTCCCCCCCACTTCATGCCCAGGAGGGGTCTATCTTGGACGTGTACTGTAACCATCCGATAAGCTTGCTTAATATAGAGCATTGATAGGTCAAGAATTTTGTTGGCAATCTTATCTACCGAGGTGTGTTTGACATTGCAATCCTCCCTGCAGATGTGGTCATTCACGCTTCTGCCTTTTGGTGAGGACAGGTCAATAATCAGCCTCAACTTATTGGGCTTGTGCTTCTTGGGTATGACACCTATTGGACTGTAGTGTCATTTGCCGATAAAACTGTCAGTCTTCCCATAGCTAGCTCCTCTCGGAGGTATGTTTCAACCACAACTTGGTTGTGAGAGGCCGACAGCATGTTCCTCTCCGAGCTCTGCAGGGTGGAGCCATGCTTGAAGCCCACCCTGAAGCCATTGGCAATGCCGTCTAGAATGTATTGCATAAATAACTTATCTTGATGGCTGGCTAACACCTCCCTCCAAGATTCTATCTTAAGCGGCGTTCTGATCTCCTGTAATTCTGACGGTAGTTGCTTCTCTGTCAGTGGCTTACAGAGAGTCAATTCTTGGAGTTGAGACATGTAGCAGCACAGTGATTCTGTTCGACCTGCACCCCACACAAGAGACAAGTAGAAAGGGCATAAGTATGCATTCCCGCCCAAACCAACGTATTATGCGTGAGTACAATAATAAACATTATCACAATCAGCCGATCAGCCAGCAGTAAATACAGGATCTGGCAGCCTTGAGTGAACTGTTCACAAACCTTATTATTGGTGACGAGATGAAGAATTAAATTTTTGATATAAAGGGCAGATAATAATAAGGATAATGATGGACAGCATGATCAGTGGGATAAGTGATGGGTGAAGGGTAAACTAAAAGGTAAATACAAAATCAATGTTGATGAGCTAGACACAATGATTGGAGAAGTAAGAGTTAGGATGGACGGCTTCGGCGGTGCCACCACTCTTCAGGCAGAACCCTTTGCTCTGCCTGGACTGGGTGGTTGCCACTGCAGCTACTGCATGCGTAGATATAATGGCAAGCTGGGCCAAACCTGCAATCGCCATCGTATTTGTAAAACTTGATGCAGATAGGGGGCTGTGCAAGTGGCCTTTTTGAAGGTGGCAGGGCAGCTGAAGTGGGTGGCCATGGTCTCTTGTGCTGCTTCATTGGGAGATGTGTTCTATTGAGTGGCAGAGCTTGCACCAGGCCTTCTGGCTTAGGAGCATGCCAGTGAAACACTGTGAATAGATACCTGAGTTCACCTTGGACCAGTTTTTGATCCCCCTGTCAGCCACATCTTGCCTAAAGTTTTGATCGTAGATGATCCAGGCCGGCCATTTGAATTTGAGACTCGCCCTGGTGATTGGTATGCTAGCATGTCGACTGCCTTCTCCAGATGAGCCGCCGTGACCATGCACAGCCATGTATAGGGAGAAGCACTGGACCCAGCTGCCCAAGTCTGGAATAAGACGCTTGGTGTGCGCGAGGTCTGCCGCTTGGAGAACTACTATCTGGCCATTTAGCAAGCCTGGCAGCCTGGCTTTGCTGCGATCCGGGGGTAGTTCCAGCAAATCAACGTATTCTCCCTTCCTGATCTTCTCAATCGTTTTCTTCGGCAATGAGGGAAGACCTGGCACTGTCGCTGTCATCACGCTGCTTGACGATGCCTGGCTGTCTTCAGCACGCCCTCCTATGTCTCCAGGGTTCTGGCCAGCTGCACTTCATCTGTACATGAAGTGTGAGTTTAAATTGTATTCCCAGTACGGTAGTACTGGATACATAGGATGCCCCATTAGCGCAATACAAAATTAATATTCACGCGAATAACTCTGCAAAAACTAAGCACTTGGCACTAAAAGGCTTCTTAAGGGTGGTCAGTCATAGCAACCCGCAAATAGCGCGGTGAGAAAGAATTGCGTCATAATTTAACATCACCACAAACCTCAACCGGAAGTCCTGCAACTTTGCGCATGTGTAATGTATGCGCGGGCTCTTAGACAGCTAGCTGGATTGCAATTATTTTTGCAACAAAACGATGCCTTTTTCAAGGAGATATCAGGCAATAAAGGAGGCTAACAGGGCTAGGTGGCAACCCTACCAGATATCAGAGAGCAACAGGAGAGGTAATTATTAAAGTAACACAAAAAACTAAACAGTAATTGAACAATGAGTAGCAATACAACAAAATTATCTCCAGCAGCTGCCAATGATAACATCTTTCGAGAGCTGGTCGGTAAGGAGTAGAGTAGAGCAACAGGAGCTGCAAGCCACTGCCCAGGACAGAGAACTACTAAACCCTGACCCCCAACGCAGCCATGGTGAGTAGAGTGCACATACTGGTGAGGCTGGGTCTCAGGTAGACAGCGACGTCATGGCAGATGTCAGTGACTGTCTTGACAAGCAGGGCTTTTCCATCAATATGAGTCAATTCTCGTCCCTCATCACCAACACCTCTCTCCACCTGTCGAAGTCTGGAGCAGACTCCCCCATCATCACTGGAAGCAGAAAGTCATGGATGATGAACTACACAGTTCTGTCATTCATTCATGTCAGCTCTTTTTGGAATATGATCGCATAGCTCGAATGATTGGGCTCCCATCATGTTCCGAGAGTCAGTGGCACCGCATCATTGAGTGGCTTGAGACACATACCACTGCACTGGCTGACTGGTCATGTGAGCAGGTGAGGGAGAAGATACGACAGTGTGGAGACAACACCAACTGGATGGCCTTGTACGATGGGTTCTATCTCACCAGAGGCCATTTCTCCAACAACAGCTCTGCCACCATGCACGACTACGAGGCAGGAGCAGTTGCATGGTAATTTTGTTGAATTTATAATCAAAAAATGCTCACCATTTATGTTTCAACCAGGTTATGCACACCAAACCTAGCACAACTGGGAGGGCACCACTGGCAGTGTGGAAGGAGACATGCTGTAAGAGATCCTCACTGGTGTGGGATTCATTCTTTCGGAGTTGGTGGTAGACAAGGATACTAGTGTCAATGCTATTGACTGCCAACACTTTCCAAAGGGAACAATTACATACTGCAGCAACCACTGCTCCAAGACACTTCACTACAATCTATCTAAAATCAAACAGAACAAGTGCACAGTAATGAATTCATCATGATTACAACAAACATTTACATGTATCTCACATTATATTGTTCACAGTGCCGTAGTCAGGGTCTTCCAAGATGCAAGAGAATGCCAGAGTCATTCCTTGCCAGCTGCAAAGCCGCCCTCAACAATCTCATTAATTGCTTCTGTGCTGGAAATGGAAGACCCACTTGCAAAGTTCTCGGAAGAAATTCAGAACTTCTACGAGCACTACTGCAGGGACAACCACACTTCTGAATGGTGTACACATGACAAGGTAATGCAAAAATACAAATGTAATCACAATGTCATAATGACAAAATTAATCATTACATATATACACAGGAACACGATGGGGCACCATACACTTCCAAACACAGGTTTACCTGTGAGTCCCAGAGTGGTCCGTTCAACACACTGTTGAAGAAGATGGCTGAACAACCTCAAGACTATGTCTCTGATCACTACCCAGGTGTGAATAGTACATACCTGTATGCAACAACAAGAAACACTGATACATAATTTTATTTTCTTTTACTTGGACAATAATAGCACACAGAGCTCTAGCAGATGTGGAGGCAATGGAGAAGCTGATCATGCAAACTCCTACCTTCCCTCCAGAACCACAGCACACCAGCTTCAATTGTGGAAGCTTCAGACTGGGAGTCATCAACGTTGCTCTGTGCTGCTTCGAGCGCTTGGTAACAACATAACTCCATGCCAAGCAAAGCGTCTGGACAGCCTTGGCTTGACCTATCACGAGCTTAAATTCCTCAGGAACTCGAGTGACTGCACAGCTGACTTCTTGATAGTGCTCTCCAATAAGGGAGTCAACAGCAAGCCACTCAGAGAGAAGCTCGCGACTCTTATCAAGCCTTGAAGCAGACCAGTCTGACAGCAAGTTCTACCTCAACCGCCACTCTCCTGCTCACCAACTCACTGCTCTCCTCCTCACCATCGAGATTTCACCTCAACCGGCTCTTCTAAGAGCCACCACAATCACAACGTGTACAACGTGTACAAATTATTTTCTACTCGCGTTCAATACTAAATAAACTGCGTAGGCAGACAATCCACTTCAAAGGAGCAGCTTCTTTGATGTACCGCTTTTTCTATTTGTGATCACTGCAAGAGTGCCAAATTTAGAACACAAACTGCCTGACATCAGCTCTTTAGAAGTACGTATTTTTTTCCATTTATTCGTCCTCAGTGGGTGTGTTGAAAAAAATCGAACAAAGACAGTGGAAGCAGCCCAGAAATGGCGAAAAACGATATGTAGAAGTGTTTAGCAGCTAAAAATAATTAGGTATACCTCCTTTTTGGTTCTTCGATCGTTCTAAGAAATAGATGCAATAGGCAGAAAACTGTAAGTCGGCAAAAAAGCTGCTATTCAGAAAAATTTTTGCTCAAGATATCCATTAGCGCTACCTGTTTGTGGACAGAAAAGTTGATATTTTGTGTCTTTTGCAAGTTGGAAATTTCCCTAGCAACGCGGTGCATGGACCGACCACCCTTAAGCTACTATTTAGCTGTTTCTCTTTCTATCAAGCCTAAAAGATAGCTTAAAACCATTGCTAAAGTACCGAACTAAGATATGCTAAACCTCCAATTTTTTTGATCTTTTTCTTATTCTTGCCCATTTTTCTCTGAGAGTGCTAACTTTCAGGAGCTGATTCTTGAATGAATAAACTTGTCTTCAACTGCTTTTGACATCGGTTATTCGTCTCTCTAGCTAAGGTACTATGCAAGATGAAGTCGCTAGATATAAAACGAAAAGCACCTTCTCTGTATGGCAGCCAGTAAATTCCATACTCATTCATTAGCTACTTGAAAATTAAGTTTCTACATATACACGTGTGCGTTATTTAGAATTCATATATTTCGTGACTGCTCCCACTACTACTGCATGTACTGGATATAAAACTCCACCATAGCTATTAGTTGCTTTAGAGAATTTGCTAGGATACATACAAATATTAATTATTCAGAAAAAAATAGAGCAAACAAATAGAAAAAAGATTAGAAATGTAAGAAATGGCCAAATCGTAAAAGTAAGCAAACAAAATTGGAATAGTGGTCAGATTAAGTGAAGAGTTCATTCCTGTGTCCATCGTGTCATTGAGCTAGAATGAGAACATAGGAATGGCCAAATCGTAAAAAGTAAGCAAACAAGATAGGAATGGTGAGTGAAGAGTTCATGTTCATATCCCTATTGCATTTCTAATGTTTTTTCTACTTGTGCAACAAAATGTCAATAATAATTATAAAAAATTTAAGGATAACCTAACCTTGGGGTCTTAGCAATCATAAGCTTCACTTCATCTGGACATGAAGTGTATAAGAATTGGCCTTAAACCAGGAATAGGAAAAAAGGAAAAGGAAATTGGAAACAGAAATGGAAATGAGAAATGGTGCTAAGTTACCATGCCTTTTTTATGAGCACTAGCATGTTTCTTTCTTTTTGGGCAGTAAACTAAGTAATTGACCTTACAAATGAATGTACCATGGGAGAACCTGCTATAGTCCTGTTCATGCTTTGTCCAGTGACAAAAACAGTAAATCCGAAATAGTCTTGTACCCAGGCCACTCACTCTTTTTAGCTTTTCACTCTAAAAATTGGGAGGGCCTGGTACATGTAATTACGTGAGGTCAAACAGTTGTCGAACAGTAATTAGTGAGCGAGGGGCGAAGCCAATGTGTTACCCGCCTTTGTGGCAGTATGATGGTTTCAGCGCCCACGCAACTGTTCACTACTGAGCTATATAATTATAGTGACACTGAAACAGCTTACTCAGACTATCTAAATCTCTATTTCTGTTCATTCTCTCTTTCTACAGGATAACTGAATCTACAGTAGGATACATCTTGTGGAAGCAAATTCAACTATACATACCTAATTACAATTACACAATCATTTATATGAATTGATTAAAATTATACAGTGCATAACATATACAATTGCATATTATATCCTAAAATTAACACTATCTGTTGATTATTTCCCAGTACGGTAGTACTGGGTACATAGGAATGGCACGGATGGCCCATTAGCGCAATACAAATATTCACGCGAATAACTCTGCAAAAACTGAGCACTTGGCACTAAAAGGCTTCTTAAGCTACTATTTAGCCTTTTCTCTTTCTATTGAGCCTAAAAACATAGCCTAAAACCATTGCTAAAGTAACAAACTAAAGTATGCCAAACCTCCAATTTTCTCCATCTTCTTCTTCTTCTTCTTCTTCTTCTATCTTGGAACGACTTTTCTCAAAAACCGCTCACTTTTAGAAGCTGATTCTTGAACGAATAAACTTGGTTTCTTTGTCTTCACGTGCTTTTTGTATCGGTTATTCGTCTCTCTAGCTGAGTCTCTAGATACAAGACGAAAAGCGCCTTCTCCGTATGGCAGCCATTCATTTCTAGACTCATTAATAATTCATTAGCTACCTTGGAAATCAAGGTGACGACCCTTTTCCAGTTAGACAAGTGTGCGTTATTTGGAATCCGAATATTCGCTGCCCTGCCTGTTTTTCTCTGGTTGTGCTGAAGTCTCTGTAACCAGTTACCGGTACCTTTCAGTCTTCAATAGTAGGAGGTGAATAGACTACTTTAATTGTTACATAGTTGTTATTATAAGAAGATGAGCAAAGCAAGTAAATTTTGTAAGATACAGCTCCACTGAGCCTCCTGAGATGCTTCACCATGACTTTATACAGTACTGATAGCATAGATTCTAACGTAAGCCATTCTAATAGTGTACAAGTAACTACCATATACACACAAACTCAACTGTGATGTAGAATTATGAAAAAATAAGAACAAACAAGTGAAAAAAACATTGGAAATGTGAATGAGACATAGGAATGGCCAAATCGTAAAAAAGAAAGCAAACAAGATGGAATGGCTGTTTGAGTGTGTAAAGAATTATTCCTATGGGCAACATGAGGGACTCAACATGGGAAGAGAGTACTNNAGTGGAGATTAGCTCTTCATCATCAGAATCATCAAAGATATTGAAGTCTTCGTTTTCTAGCAAAATTAATGTGAATCAAACTTTATAATTCAAATTAAACCTATTATTGTTTTAGTCAAAATAACTTGCCTCCACAGTAGCTCTCTTCATCAGTGTCTGGGGTAATCCTTTCATTGGTAGGTGCCACGGTATTTCCTTCATTTCCATGAGGGAGCATTTCCGAGTCCGAGTTAGTACCTGCAGGAAGTGAAGAGACATTAACTGAGTCTATTAATACTGTTTCCTGTTGCTGGGCTTCGATTTTGTCATCAGTGTCTAAATTGTCAGTCACTGTAACAAAAGTAATCTTCGACTAGACTGCGAAGATTGTCTCGATCCGTGTCAGAAAAGAGATTGAATTCATCTCCAATGAGGTTAGTAGTAGCTCTGGCGATGGTAGATCCTTTCTTCGATTGTTTAGTTGCTCTTCGGGCAGTAGATTGCATCATGCATTACAGAGAACAAAGAAATCACTTGACAGCTTTGAGAAATTTTTCAAATTTCAAAGCAGCTGTAAGAAATTATCTAACTTATCAATATGTGCTATGGTCTAGTGAACACTGTAGCAACGCATCTTCAAAGCTTGGCAACAGAGCGCGCTGATGTTAGCATTAATATCTCTGCAACAGAAGTAGCCCCACCTACAAAATTTTGCATGCAGTGTGCTAAGGCATAGCGCAACGCATCTGTGCAAAAAAAAAATTTCGCGCAAAATCGCGAATTAAACTAAAACCGCATTTTACTCCAAAAACAATAATTTCCCAAACGTCAGGTTTTCGCTTGACACATCACAAATAATCTGAGTTAGTTGTCTTCAAGATCTAGAATCTCTACCTTCGGTGATGGCGCCTAGCAAACTCATTAATAGCTGCTGGAATGTCAATAGCAATATCTCGGTGGACATAGAGAAGGGACAATCCAGTCAAGCGAGTAGTAGTCATTGCCGATCGAAAGGGTGTCTTGATGCGTTTCAGTTCACTGAAGGATCTCTCGGCAGAACAAGAGGTTACTGGCAGTGTGCACAAAAGTGTCAAAAGAGTTTTGATGTTGGGAAACATTGTACTGACTTGGCTCATGGTGAGTGAAGGGCTCGAGGGTAGGCTAGTCACTCCATGTTCAAGCTGTTTTTTCCATTTCAGCTGCCAGCCACATAACTCACTGTCAAGGCACTCAGGTGATGGCAAGTCACATTCATACAACTCTGCAAGTTGCTGGACTTTGGAACTCAGCTCCTCAGCTTGAAGAGAGACAAGAACAGATGGCACTATAGAGAGGCCCAAGAGAGCTGTTTGCTGGTGTTTGCCAAATCTTGAGTTCATCTCAGAAAGGAGATGATCAAGCAGAGGGATTGTTATTGTGCGGCAATAGAACTCACTTGGAGTATCAGCTGGCGTGTTACTGCGGTGAGTTTGCCTACCACATCTCCTTGGCAAAGATGGCACAGTACCAACAGCAGAGCACATACTTTTAATTGTGAGAAACCACTTAGCATGGTAAGTGTTTACATTCTCCCTGGCATCTTGAATTGTTGATGTTACTGTCTCAATCTCCTTCACAGCACTCACAATATCTCTGGACTCTGCCTGTAGATTGGCTTGGACATACTTCAGACAAGAGTCCGTGATAACAAGTGCACACAAAAAATCTGTTGTCGTTATTGCGAGCTGTAAGGCCCTTGCACCTGTGATGGAATCAGCACTCCAACTCCCAGGACCATCATTGAAATACTCTCCATACACTCTACAACAGACTGATGGAGATTCTTGAAGATCTCAATAGCATCTATCCGTTGAACCCATCTCGTTCAGCACATGTCCTTCAACTTGTGGATTCTTGAAGAGGGTTGGCAGCTGGATATTGCTCTCTCAAGGGCACTCTGGCATTTGGGGTGAGCAGCAAAGAATTGGTACAACCTCCCAATAACTCCCATCATGTTGCGAACACTCGTCACCTCAAGAGACTTAACAACAGCAAGGTTGAAACAGTGACTGGCACAATGCAGATACATTGCAAGTGGGTACTGTGCTGTGATTAATGCTGCAGTACCATTTACAACACCAGCCATGTTTCCAGCTCCATCATAAGCTTGGCCACGAAGATTAGAGAGATCTAATCCATACCCTTCAAGTGTAGTGGTGATCTTCTCAGCAAGGGCTCGGCCAGATGTACCAGCATCACACTCAGTAAAGCCCACCAAATCCTCTCTCACAGCCAAAGTGTCACTGTCAACGTACCGAAGTACAATGCTCAACTGTTCCTTGTTTGAAACATCACTCACTTCGTCGGCAATGACAGTGTACCACTTCGCAACTTTCACCTTATCGATAATGTGCTGTCTCACTTGTAGAGAAAGGACCTCAACAATTTGGTTCTGGATGGTGTTCGAAGTGTAAGTGGCATTTCCGGCAGCTGTACTGAGGTGGTCTGCAAGGACTGTATCACCTGCATCAATCCTGAAGTTCAGCAGAGCTAAGAAATTGCCGTAGCTCAAGATATCTCTCTCGACATCAGCTGAACTGTCACGGTGACCACGCAGGGCTATGTTTTGTCTGCCACACAGCACGATTGTCTTCATGATGGAAGCAAGCTTTTGACGGTTGACCTCTACTCTCTCTGCCAAAGCACGATTAAGTCTGCTCTGGATTGATGGCTGCTGATTTGTCATGGTTTTCTTGAACTCCTCAAGTCGAACCATTGCTGTCAAGTGATAATCCTTGGAGGCATGCTTTCGGAACTCCTCCAGAGCTTTAGCGAATGTAGTGAGCGGGCGGCTGACGAGGACACCAGGAGTAGATCCATGATATCCAGTTGAAGCAAAAAGAACACAAGGAAGACAATAACCGCCATTCTCCCTCTTGCTATACACAAGCCAAGGAAAAGTTCGGAGCCATTGCTGCTGAAAAGAACGACCTTTTGTACCTAAGGCTTTTGGAAACGAATAATTTGGAGGTGGTTGAAAGTGGTTAGTGAGTAGGTTGTACCTCTCAGCACTGGTTGGGTTGCTCTGATGATCGATGAACTCTGCAACATCATCACAAAACTGACTACTGTCTAATGCTGGCCGCTTAAAAGCTGGAGGGTCACTATCTGAGGTACCAGAAGCTGTTTGCTTGTGAGAGGAATCTGAATCTGTAATTCACATGACATGACTGTTAGTGCATTACTTTATGTCGTGTATGCATGCTTTTTTCACTCATATTAACCTGAATTGTCAATGGGGTTTACTACCTCTTCCTGATCACGACTGATTGGTGGTGGTTGACTTCTTTGGAAATACTTCAGGATAGACATGTATCTTGCTGTGGTTCAAGCAGTCAGCTGAGCATGTGGTTTCTGGTTTCCTGCCTACCGTATACGTACGTATTTTTCTGTACTTTGAACCTACTATATACTAGCAATGCAATTGGTGGGCGTAGCTCAATATTGCTCGCTCGCTCTCATGAAGAAATTAATGGCGTTTTTATACAAATAGACATGCACGCAGGAGTTTACAAGTTATAGTACTAGTCAGTAGCTATAGTCTCGCGTAGCCAGACCCTTTCGCTCCGCCTATATGGCTCCGCGGGAAAGGGGTCTGGTGTATCTCGCATCAAAAAGTTGTGCAGAGGCCAGGAATTTCGGCCTGACCAATGAAATCACAGAACACGTAATTATTGCTCTGTGATTGATCAATAGCTTCCGTGCGCGTTAAATAGAAACATCGCACAACGGCATTTTCAAGTGCAATTGCTGGAAAAACCGAGAACTATTTACAAAATTCAGAAGCAACAGCTAAGCTAGGGTGTTAGACCTTGACACAGGTACGAATGAAAGCCGTGGTGTTTTTGAACGTGAGAGGAGCGTATGTGTCTTTTGGAAAAACCCATCGGTTCTTAGATAAAAAATACGTATTTTTAGCGATGGCAGATCTTTTCAACAGCTGATAGCAACCAAGATCAGCTAACGCTGCCACACTCTGCTCCGTCAAGAGTGAGAAATAGGCTCGAGAAGACTGTATTTTACTTACCCCGCCCAAAAAATTGAAAATTTTTCCAGCTTGTTATGCAATAATTGCATTACATCTGCATATAGGCGGAGCGAAAGGGGTCTGGCTACGCGAGACTATACACTAGTAGGTATAGATCTACCAGCCAGACTCAATTATCTGCTTCTTCTGCATGCGGAGAGGAGGAGCTGCCTGCAGATAATCGCTGGTCAACGAGTGGTAGCGGTGCTCTTTTGGTGGGCCAGGGGGGTGCTCAAGCACCTAGAGCACCCCCTTAAACACGCCACTGGCCCAGTATTTCTCAACTCTAGATCTTTCTAGTGGATACTGGCAGATAGCCATGTACCGTGACTCCCAGGAGAAGACTGCATTTGTAACGCACGAAGGGTTACACGAGTTTTGTGTCATGCCGTTTGGACTTAGAATGCCCCTGCAGCTTTCCAAAGGCTAATGCAGCAAGTGCTTACTGGTTTGAACCCCACTGAAGGAGACTCTTTTGTGTCAGTATATATATATATCGATATCTTTTCCAAGACCTTGGAGGATCACATCCGCCATTTGGAGCTGGTATTCAAGAGGCTGCAAGAAGTCAATCTGAAGTTAAAGCCTGTTAAATGCAACTTTTTTTGTCAAGAAGTTGAGTACCTGGGATACTTAATCACATGTGACGGACTCAAAACCAGTCAGCGACATGTTGAAGCCGTGAAAGAGTTTCCGAAGCCAACAGATGTTACAGAAGATTTCTAGGACTGGCGTCGTACTATCGTCGTTTTATTCAGTTGTTTGCAACAATTGCACAGCCCATACGTGCATTAACTCGCAAGGATGCTGAGTTTCATTGGTCGGACGAATGTGAGAAGTCGTTTGTTACCCTCAAAGAGTCTCTCACCCAAGCACCAACACTTGCCTACCCAAACTTTGCAGATAGGTTCTATCTGGAGACCGATGCAAGCATCAATGGTCTTGGCTATCTCAGAAACAAGATGACGGGAAGCTACATCCTGTGGCCTTTGCCAATAGAGGTCTGTCACCTGGAGAACGCAACTACACTATTACTGAGTTGGAGACTCTAGCTGTTGTCTGGGCCGTCACCCACTTTAGAGCTTACTTGTACGGTTTAAGTGTTACCATCTATACAGATCACAGTGCAGTTAAGAGTGTCTTGCTGGATCCACATGCTGCTGGGAAACATGCAAGATGGTCTCTGGCAAGTTAAGGACCGGCTCCCTAATTAAGGCAAACAATTATTCGAACTAAGAATATCTTTATCATTTATTATGCTATTGCCATAGTAACATACATGAATGATGCTCCGAACATCCTTAATGATTTGCCCTGGTTACCAGAGTCACATGACCAATAATATTCATGAAAATATCTTCAATTAAAATTCCGGAAATGATATGCAGTTGCCATGGCAACCAAAAGTTTTATGTGAAATCTTGTGTTATAGTACTATATTTTTTATTCATTGATATCATGTTGCCATGGAAAGATATGCAGCACTTTCCATTTAATGCACACCAAAATTTACTGACGTGTCCTACTTCTTCAAGCTGTAGCTCTCCATGGCAACATGATATCCAAGATATTAATGAATAAAAATATAGTACTATAACACAAGATTCAGTGAAAAAATTTGGTTGCCATGGCAACTGCATATCATTTCCGGGATTTTAATTGAAGATATTTTCATGAATATTCATAATGAGATTGATCATGTGCCTTGGTAACCATTAAGGATGTTCGGAGCATCATTCACATGCGTTACCATGGTGAGAGCATGTTAAATGATAAAGATATTCTTAGTTCGAATAATTTTTTTTCTTAATTAGGGAGCCGGTCCTTAACTTGCCAGAGGTGGTCTCGAGTTTTCAGTGGTGGAATGAAGGAAGTGGAAATCCTCTATCGTGCTGGAAAAGAGAACACCTGTGCAGATGCATTATCCAGACATCCCTACCAACCTGCTCCTGAAGTAGGAGTTGCTGAATCAGAAGTTCAAGTGATGTCAACCCCTGTTGATGTTGATATTGAGACACTATTGACTGAAGTACAGACGCAACCGTCTTGTGTGAGCGGACTGGATTTGAAAGAGCAACTACGAGATTCTGACTTGTGTCTGATTCGAGACTATTTGCAATCTGAGAGATTACCTACTGATGACCAGCAAGCTCGTAATGTAGTTGCTTCTGCTCAACTATTTGTCTTAACCGATGGAATCTTGTATTTCATGGATCCACACCATAAGAGCCAGCCGAGGGCAGCCTTTCCGAAGCATCTTCAGAAGAGAGTGATGGAGAACAACCATGGTGGTCCATTTGGAGCACATTTCTCTGGAGACCGTCTCTTCAAGGCTCTGAAATGTAAGTGGTGGTGGAAGGGAATGTATAATGATTGTAGAGAGCATTCCAAGAATTGCCCTGACTGTTCATTTGTGGCTGGGGGAGGGAGGCCAAGTAAACCCCCTTTGCAACCCATCTCAGTGTCTCGTCCATTCCAAATCTTTGGTATTGATGTTATGGAGTTACCTAAGACTGAATTAGGAAATCGTTATGTGCTCGTTTTACAAGATTTTCTCTCTAAGTGGCCCCTGGTGTATGCTATGCCTGACCAAAAAGCTTCTAGGATTGTAAAGATTCTAGTCAATGAGGTTGTGCCGATGTTCGGAGCCCTCTTGTCAGATTGAGGTACCAACCTGCTTTCCAAGATATTTGTTCAATATTGGGGATAGAGAAGTTGAACACAACAGCCTACCATCCCTCAATGTGATGGCTTGACAGAAAGATTCAATCGTACCTTGAAGTCTCTCCTGAGAAAACATGCTGTTAAATTTGGAAGGCAGTGGGATTTGCATTTGCCTGCTGTTTTATGGGCTTACAGGAATGTGCCTCATTCCAGCACTGGAGAGAAGCCTTCTTACTTACTTTTTGGTGTTGACCTCAGATCCCCAACTCTGTATCCAGAGTCACCAGTAGAGCCGATTGACATCAGCGACTACCGTGAAGAAGTCGTCACTAGCCTTTCTCTTGCTAGAAAGTCAGCTGTCACTGAAATGTGTAAGGCTCAGAAGAAGTACAAGAAGTACTATGATAAACGTTGTAGACCCCTTGATCATAGGATTGGTGAATAGATTTTGATCCGTTTTCTGGCAGAAGAAACTGGGAAAGATCGCAAGCTTGGTATGGCCCATATAGAATCACTGCCCTGACTGACACTGGAGTCACTGCGGTCAAAGTCTACAAGCCAGAAGATGAAACTATTTGTGTACATGCAAGTCGTGTTTCAAAGTGCCCACCCTAATTTCCAGCTGGAAGTTACTGGTATGGTGGCAAGCGAAGTGGTCCTGGACGCCCCCCTCATTGGGTTGACAATCTTATGAACAGTGTTGGATCATCAGATCCAGATGTTACTCCCTCAGATAATCAAGATGGCCAAGATGAAAGCTTTGATGAAGGGAAAGACCCAAGTGAAGAATCAGTCACTCAACTGCCCTCTTCTGAAATGTCGGAGAGTGGTGGTTCGAGGCCAAAGAGGCAGCGTAAGCCACCCAACTTTTATGGTAATCTTGTAGATGTCTAGTTCGAGGACGAACTATCTTTAAAAGGAGGGAGAATGTAATGAACCATAATGTACTGTAATAATATTATGTGATGTATTGAACTGTAATGTGAACTTTGAACTACTGTTAGTGATTGTCTGTATGTCATGTGATGTAACCTGAAAGGAATGCAATAGTAAGTCTTTGAGTACCATGGACCACGTTACAGAATGATAGATTTTCACAATTTATAATCTTAAATCTCGATGGCACAATAACTCGGTGATCAGTGATACACAAAATTATTTAGTCTTCATCACTACTACAAGATGAGCTGTCATACCTTGTTTTACTAGTCATTTTACACATGCTACTGTCTGGGTCAAAATGTACACAATCTGATGGTAGTCCACTACGAGCTAGAAATAGGGCATCCAGTGTTGATGTTTTTAACCTGTTCCTGTGCTTTGTTTTGATTAAAGCAACTTGTGAAAACAACCTCTCAACGTCAGCATTAGAATGTGGCAGTGCTATAAGAGACTTTGTAAATAAGGTAATTTTTGGAAATTTGAAGGCATCAATACTCCCCCAAAACTTGTCAATACGGTCAATTTTTAGGTCAAATCTTGGCAGTTCTGTGAATGACAGCTGACGCCACTCTTCTTCCAAAGCTACTAAATCACCAGACTCAATAATTTTGGGAAACTTCACTGCTACCTGAAGAATAGCTGGACACTGAGTGGCCGAAATATTAACAGGGTCAAGGAATCCAAGTGAAGACAAGATAGGGTCATTGATTGGGAACCTGTTTTTTACCTGGACGGCTGCTTCAATTAAGAAACTTTGACAGTGCTCCAAGAAACCATTCTCATGGCTAAAATCTCAGGTTTTGCTAAAAAAACTAGAAACAACATGTCCTAAAGACATTGCACTCAGTGGCAACATATGTCCTCTTGATTAGGGATCAGGTTTGTCTATAGTTGTTGATCTAATGTAGCCATTACTCATGTAACAACTCAGTAGAGCCTTGTAGAGAACGAGTAACTCTGTTAAGGAGTGTAAATTTGGTGACTCACTCTGAAACAATTTGTTGAATTTAGTAAATTTTGGGAGGACACTATCCAAAAAGAAGAAATACAACTTGAAAATAGAATTCTTGTAGGCAGAGCAAGGTTCTCAGCAGCAACCAATCGTTCTGTTTGAGCTTGATGAGAGAAGAAAAGTTGTATTGCATCCCACTGTTCTAATATTCTGCTAACACACAACTGAAGAGACAGCCAACGTGTTTGTGCTGGTTTCAATATCTTGTGAGGTCGGGTGTCGGTGAAGTGTTGAAATTTAGCAAATTCTGATAACTGTGGCTGAAATATGAATAGGTATCTCGAGCCATATCTTCAACAGTCCGTGGCAACCTTTCACACGCATGCGATGTACACAAATGTGCACTATGGCAAAATCATTTCATTGTAAACAGATTGGGCACAACCTGTCTTAATAGAGAGGCTACTGAATGGTGTGCAACAAACATCACATTTGTGGTATCTGCTGCAAAACCTATTATGTTCGTCTTAGGAATTGCTGCTTTTTCAAAGCTACCAAGGACAGTAGTAGTTATGCAGTCAGCATCAGCATTTGTGACTTCAATCAATTTAAAAAAGTAAGATACTAATTTCTTACGTGTGTTACAAAAAAACACACTACAACAGCAAGTTGTTTTTTTGCCGCTATATCTGTGGTCTCATCAATTATGATTGAAAAGTTTCTAGACTTAAGTTGTTGTTCCAGTTCATTACGAAAACATCTAACCATTACATTCTTTACAATGCTCCGAGTTTTCGTCCTTTTGCTTGAGAATTCAAGGGCAATTTTCGAGGCTGTAGAAACCAAGTCAGAAAGATGATCCATCACACGAAAAGGCAAATTATGCTCCACAATAAAAGCTGCTACTTTGATTTCGGCCTTTTTTACTTGGCCAGAATGCGTTTCTTGTCTAAACATTTGTGGTAATGGTTGCACTTTACTGGTGGACTGCATGCTTGCTTTGTGTTTATATTTGTACCTGTTTCAGTTCAGACAGTCCAGCTACTAATTGTACTCCACAAGGCTTACAAAAAGCTTTGTGTGAATCTGATTTTACTGCTGAAACCCAGGGTTTAAGTAATGGATCAGACTCCCAAGCTTTGTTATACCTCTACTTATAGGTTTTCTTTTGTTTCTTCACCTTTGGAGTGGACAGTTGTTCTTCACTTGCACTTGAATCGTTATCAGAACCTTGATCAGAACCACTATGTTCTGACATCAGCGACATGACTTCTTCACGTGGCATTGCGGTTATGAGGTCGAGGCGAGGCAAGGCTGTAGTGCGCATGCGCGCAGCAGTGTAGGTGTGTGCAGCTTGAAAAATCCCTATATTCGGGGTTTAGGAAAAAGTCTTTCCCTGATCCCTAGAAGACACTATAATTCCCCAAATGTGGGGCCAAATCCCTGAATATGGGAACACTGGGCGAAAAGCACCTCTTCCAAATGGCCGCCATTAATTTCCACACTCATGCATAATTCATTAGCTTTAGAAAGATCCTTTCCACACACAAAAGTGTGCGTTATTTGGAATTAAATGCAAGTTGCCTGGAACTATTTTGTGATACTTGGATGCCCAGGGGCGTAGCCAGGATTTAGAGGAAGGGGGTGCTGAAATTGCGCGCGCACAGCGCGCGGAAAATTTTGGGGTGCCATGGCCACTTTTGGATCACGTGATCAGGATCGTGACCTTTGAACTATTGTTGGGAGCTAGCTGCACGGCGCTTTCTATCAACCTAGCGTGAATTAAACCGTTCTGAAGTTTGTTTATCACTAGCTTAGACATGAATGAGCTTGGAAAATAGCGTCAAAGAACAAGCAAGTAAGAAATAGAGATTGCAAAAGGCCTGATAACTTATTAATAAATCCAATTATTAATGGTTTTTCGCTTCCGGTCAGCGGCAAAGGGGGTGCTCAAGCCCCCTGAGCACCCCCCTAGATACGCCCCTGATGCCCTTGCTCTTCTTAAGAGATGAATCAGGACTTTGATTATCATAACATATAGAAAGGCAAGTAAATCTTATAATGCAGCTCCTGCCTCCAAATGACTGAGATGTGGATATGTGTGTTTCATTTCAGTATCAAGCAGGCTACACAACTTACTCAGCAGCCCGCCGTTCAGTAGTCTGGCTTGCCAGACTACTAGCTCTGTAGCTAGCTACACATACCAAATCAAAAGTGATTTGTAGAATTATGGAAAAATGAGAACAAACAAATTAAAAAAAACATTGGAAATGTAATGAGACACAGGAATGGGGCTAAATCGTAAAAAGAATGCAAACGAGATGGAATGGCTCTTAGAGTTTGAAAGGAATTCTTTCTATGGGCAAAATGAGAGACTCAATAAGGAGATTGCTAAATGCAGCCCATACATGAAGAATTCTGTACACACTTGAACAGCCATTCCATGTTGTTTGCGTTCTTTTTAGGATTTACCCCCATTCCAATGTCTCATTACATTTCCAATGTTTTTTTTTTTACTTGTAATACCTAGTTTGTGTGATTGTACTCCCGCATACTAACCTTAATTTTTGGAAATTTTGTGTCTGTTCCTCCATTAAATGATAGCAACTACATGATTCTTCGTACAATTGATTGGATTAATTACACTCTATAGCTGCCATTCTCATGGCCTAATTATAATAACACTCATGGTGCTTTTGCCATACTTTTGGCAGCTGTAGTGCAATTAATTTCATAATTATTGCACTCTGCATCAAGAATCATGTGGTAACCTATATTCAATTCTATATACTAAATTAATATGATTATTATTCTATTTATTTTGGTAGTTGTTCTGCCGAGCTGGTCGTGATGGCTTAAGATCCGAAGCTCATTTGTTTTATAATGCTTGTAAAACCATTTCTGACAATAGCCTTGTTTAACTCTTTAAGGCCGGTAGACAGATTTATTCAACGATGGCCTAATCTGTGATTTTTGCATTTTTTATTTTATAGCCATAGCGTTTGAGCTATGAGCTTTAGACTTGCTGTGCAGTTAGGTAAGGAAGTGCTCTACTAAAATGCCAAGTAAGACTCAGGTCTGAATAGTGGGAGGGGAGATATAAGCTTTAGTGTTCAAAGGGCGAGATCGTGACCTTTGGTTTTAAACTCACGTTTTTTTCTTAGTGCTATGCAGGAGAAGCTTGACGCTAGCTATAGAGGTGAGGGAGGCTTAGGCTATTTCTGCATGCAAGTGCTTTTGCAGTGCTGCTCTTCAAGCTTGAAAAAAAGCCTAAAAGTATGCAGGTTGTTTGGCGAACTTGACCCCTTCCGTTTTTGCAAGCTTTTAAGTTAATAAAAGTGAACTGATTTGATATAGCCATGGCTTAGTGCAACCATAAATAAGCTCAACTTGCTAAAGTGACTAAGGCTAAAGCAAGAACAAAAATGTACAAAAACCAAGGTTAATTAAATATTCATAAAATCTAATTAAATACGCATAATATATTTAGGCCCTANTGAACCCAGTGTTCCCATATTCAGGGATTTGGCCCCAGATTTGGGGAATTATAGTGTCTTCTAGGGATCAGGGAATTGAAAGACTTTTTCCTAAACCCCGAATATAGGGATTTTTCAAGCTACACTGCTACGCGCATGCACACTACAGCCTTGCCTCGCCTCGACCTCATAACCGCAATGCCACGTGAAGAAGTCTTGTCGCTGATGTCAGAACATAGTGGTTCTGATCAAGGTTCTGATAACGGTTCAAGTGAACGACTGTCCACTCCAAAGGTGAAGAAACAAAAGAAAACCTATAAGCAGAGGTATAACAAAGCATGGGAGTCTGATCCATTACTTAAACCCTGGGTTTCAGCAGTAAAATCAGATTCACACAAAGCCTTTTGTAAGCCTTGTGGAGTACAATTAGTAGCTGGACTGTCTGAACTGAAAAGACACTCAGGTTCAAATAAACACAAAGCAAGCATGCAGTCCACTAGTAAAGTGCAACCATTATCACAAATGTTTAGACCAGAAACACATTCTGGCCAAGTAAAAAAAGCCGAAATCAAAGTAGCAGCTTTTATTGTGGAGCATAAATTGCCTTTTCGTGTGATGGATCATCTTTCTGACTTGGTTTCTACAGCCTTTCCAGACTCGAAAATTGTCCTTGAATTCTCAAGCAAAAGGACAAAAAACCCGGAGCATTGTAAAGAATGTAATGGCTAGATGTTTTCGTAATGAACTGGAACAACAATTTAAGTCTAGAAAGTTTTCAATCATAATTGATGAGACCACGGATATAGCGGCAAGAAAACAACTTGCTGTTGTAGTGCGTTTTTTTTGTGACACACGTAAGAAATTAGTATCTCACTTTTTAAAAATTGATTGAAGTCACAAATGCTGATGCTGACTGCATAACTACTGCTGTCCTTGGTAGCTTTGAAAAAGCAACAATTCCTAAGACGAACATAAAAGGTTTTGCAGCAGATACCACAAATGTCATGTTTGGTGCACACCATTCAGTAGCAGTAGCAGGAAGTGCCCAATCTGTTTACTATGAAATGCCTTTGCCATAGTGCACATTTGTGTGCATCGCATGCGTGTGAAAGGTTGCCACGGACTGTTGAAGATATGGCTCGAGATACCTATTCATATTTCAGCCACAGTGCAAAGAGGTTATCAGAATTTGCTAAGTTTCATTACTTCACTGACACCCGACCTCACAAGATATTGAAACCAGCACAAACACGTTGGCTGTCACTTCAGATGTGTGTTAGCAGAATATTAGAACAGTGGGATGCATTACAACTTTTCTTCTCTCATCAAGCTCAAACAGAACGATTGGTTGCTGCCGAGAACCTTGCTTCTGCCTACAAGAATCCTATTTTCAAGTTGTATTTCTTCTTTTTGGATAGTGTCCTCCCGAAATTTACTAAATTGTTTCAGAGTGAGTCACCAAATTTACACTCCTTAACATCAGAGTTACTCGTTCTCTACAAGGCTCTACTGAGTTGTTACATGAGTAATGATCAACAACTATAGACAAACTTGATCCCTCATCAAGAGGACATATGTTGCCACTGAGTGCAATGTTTTAGGACATGTTGTTTCTAGTTTTTTAGCAAAACCTGAGATTTTAGCCATGAGGACCGAAGTGAATGGTTTCTTGGAGCACTGTCAAAGTTTCTTAATTGAAGCAGCCGTCCAGGTAAAAAACAGGTTGACCCTATCTTGTCTTCACTTGGATTCCTTGACCCTGTTAATATTTCGGCCACTCAGTGTCCAGCTATTCTTCAGGTAGCAGTGAGGTTTCCCAATATTATTGAGTCTGGTGATTTAGTAGCTTTGGAAGAAGAGTGGCGTCAGCTGTCATTCACAGAACTGCCAAGATTTGACCCAAAAATTGACCCTATTGACAAGTTTTGGGGGAGTATTGATGCCTTCAAATTTCGAAAAAATTACCTTATTTACAACTAGCACTGCCACATTCTAATGCTGACATTGAGAGGTTGTTTTCACAAGTTGCTTTAATCAAAACAAAGCACAGGAATAGGTTGAAAACATCAACACTGGATGCCCTATTGCTAGCTCGTAGTGGACTACCATCAGATTGTGTACATTTTGACCCAGACAGTAGCATGTGTAAAATGATTAGTAAAACAATGTATGATAGCTCATCTTGTAGTAGTAATGAAGACTAAATAATTTTGTGTATCACTGATCACTGAGTTATGTGCCATCGAGATTTAAGATTATTAATTGTGAAAATCTATCATTCTCTATTAAATTTTATGGGGGAAAATTCATCATTATTTCCTATGCCTTGGGGAATTTGCTAAAAGTCAGTCTGGGAACACTGCGTGAACCACTCCTCCCTACACATCACATACACTTGATTTCTGAACAATTACATAACAAGGTGATCTGAAAAGAATCCCTCTTAGTGAACCCTCCTGATTTGTNATATATATGTATATATAAGATATTCTAACATTACAGCTTTGCATGCAGCAAACACACAAAACAACAACAAAAACTAATGAGTAAATGACAGCATTGAAATGCAGAAACAGATTGAAACTGTACGCTCTAAATCATACACAGCCAAAAATGAGCACCTATATGGTTTTTAAATGACCAGTGAATGCTAATCAAAATTAAATCATAAATTGAAAACTAAGCCAGCACAGTAATGCACAATCAACAGCCAAACAAAATAATTCGTATAGCCATGCATAGAGTAAAGTGAAAACAACAAGCATCACTTAGAGCCAGAGCTGGAAGCCAACTGCGAGCCAGAACTGAGAGGGCAAGACTTCCGAAAGTGACCCAGGCATCCACATAAAAAACAGGGGCCATTCAGAGTAGTGACATGCCTAGGAATGGAGGAGCCACTCCCTCCAGGCTGACCATGCCATTGCTGGACCGGCTGTGACAAATTGCTAGCGAAAGCTATAGGTCCCTTTCCAACCTGACCTAGATCTTCCTTTCTGCTTCTGCTTGCAGCAGTGGCCTTAGCCTTTTTACTAGTGGCATTTTCAGCTTTGTACAGCCGCTTCTCATTGTCCGAGCCGCTCGCGAGTTCATTCTGGACATACTCATCTACAGTGGCACAGCCATGCTCGGACCTATCCACATTTATGATGAGTTTTTGCCGATAGACAATCAGTTCCTTATCCTCTTCCAAGGTCTTTATTGCCTTCTACAACTCTGAAGGAGGATTCTAAATGGTGTCCAGTGAGGCTTGGGCGAGCTCCACCTTCTCCAAAACCTCCGCATTTTGCTTGTGCTGCTTCCTGTTTCCTTTTTTCTTAAAAGATGCCATTTCCTCCTTGAATCTCTTCGCGAGCTTCTCGTGGGCCTGCTCAGTCTCCTAAACTAGTTCTCGCTTCAAAGAAGAGATCTGCTGCTCCAAGCCTTGGACAGACTTGATTGGTTTTAATGTGTTGAAGAATGTCTGGACATAATTGCAAGGAACAGTCTAAATCTAGAGAATCCGGCTCTTGAGACAACTGGCTTAAGCTTGAGCTTGAGAACACTTCCTGGACAGGTAGGTGATTGGAATGGTAATTTTGCAACATTCCAATTACCCAGAGTTGCATTGGAGTCAACCTTGCAGTCATTCTCAAAGTTCCATGCAAGCTTGTTGAAAAGTGTTTAATGAAGTGTTAACACAAGCATATAGTGAAGAGCACATAGGTGAACTGGATCATCACAATCAAGTATACCACTGTTCTCCATATAATAAAACAGGTGGTAATACAGACACAAACCCTGATTGAAAACATCACGTCAGAGGCATTCAATTCTTTGGTTGTATACTGATCTCCCCGTAAGATGACTTCCTCTATTTGCACCTCTCAGAAGGATCATGAACCTTGATATTTTCACCACCAAAATCAGATCTTACTCTTAAGGGGATCCCATATTGTTTCTCTGCCTTGATGAACAAGTTAGTGTTGTTAGAGCATCATTATTTGTTGAACAATACAAACAAAGTAATCAAGCGGCTGTATCCATTTATTGATCTATGGACATAAAATTTCCATTGGCATAAACTTAAATTGGCATCAATATGCCAAATAGCATTTGGGTAAGGTACATGATACTACTATGTATGCTTCCATTAGCACTCCACCTAAATGCTACAGACAGAGGGTCAACACGGGCAAGTGACTCCTGACCCTTCTCTGTGTAATTCTGTAGCCAAGGTGACGTCTCACCATCCTGTAGGAAATTCAACTGTTATTACTGGACCTGTCCAGCCTTGCATTTGATAGGTGTGTGTACCTCTATCTTATCCATAATGTCTCAACCTTCCTTTGATTGTGGAGATACATGTAGCAACTGAGCAATAGTCCAGTTGCATGTAAGAGTTAGCTAAGGAATTCATTAAAAATTTAATGAACTACCCGATCCGTGATGTCACGTTTGGATGCTCTGGATGCCAGTAAAAATACATTGCAGCAATGGGGAAAATCGTGATCGGCTGGTTTGAATGGCCCACTACATGTAGACTGTGCCGTATATTCTTTTTTAGAGACTGCTGAGTAAAACTAGAATCTTTGGCGAGCCCACCAGTCTTTGTTTGAGGAGAAAAGACCAAACGAGTTGAGAGTGGCAAGCGTTTCTTTATAGTAAAGATGAGTGGAAGCAGATGTTGCATTTGTGGAAATACGAAGGAGAAAGACCCTGGTGTATCATTCCACAGGATCCCAGTCAACAAGAAACTGTGTAAGCAATGGATGAAAGCGCTTAATGTACGTGAACTAAAGCCTAGTAGTAGAGTATGCTCCAGGCATTTACCTGATGGTGATAAAAGTTTCTTACCTAGTAGGACTTTGGGGAAGCGCTTTGGTTCTCCTGATCCAGGGCTAAACGCGCAAAAAAGAGAGGTGTAGAGTGGCTTCTGAGGCTCAGTCGATCACATACACCGGCATCAACCAGTAGCCTGAGGAGGTCAGTTACACCAGCAGCTGATTTAGAGTCAAGGACTAATCTAAGTACGTTCAATCGATCTCATACACCAGTATCGACCAGTAAGTCAGTTACACCAGGAGCTGATTCCGAGTCAAGTACAAGTATGCTCAGTGAATCATCTCATACACTAGTAGGTCGGTAACACCAGGAGCTGATTTTGAGTCAAGCAGTAGTGTGCTCAGTCAGTGTCTCACACCGGATCGCACAACTAGTTCAAATTCTGAGACAAGCCGTACAACAAGTGGGACTGAATCTAACCTTCTGCTTACTGTTCCTGTTGGTGAACCATTAAAAAGTAATTATTCCGTACACTTGCTGCCTACGCCTGATTCTCAACCTTCCCCTCTTAAATCAGATGTTCAGCTGGCTTTAGTGGCACATATTGAAGTGCTAGAATCAGAAGTCAAACAGTTGAAAAGTCAAGCTAGAAGTGAGAAGAAATTACGTTTGGAAGATATTCAGAATGATGACAAGTTGTTTCGCTGCTTTACTGGATTTATATGTTATGCTGTGTTTTAGCATTCCTTCAATTTTTTGGTCCAGTTGTGAACCACTGGGATTCAAAAGAGAGAGAACGTAAAAGACGTCGCACTAGGAAGCTTGACCCAAAGAATCAACTTTTTCTTACACTTGTAAAATTGAAATTAAATCCAAAGTTAGTGATCTTGCATTTAGATTTGGCATATCTAAATCACAAGCTTCGCGGTATATTACAACATGGACTTGTTTCCTCTATCATCATCTCAAAGAGATTGATTGGATACTCACAGTGGATCAAGTATTTGGTACACAACCAACTGCATTCAGGAGAAATTTCCTTCTACGTACGCAATAATACATGGAAGTGAGGTGTTTATTGAAACTCCCTCTGATTTGCACATGCAATCGTCAACATGGAGCCAATATAAGCACCACAACAAGGTTAAGTTCCTGGTTGCTTGTACACCCAATGGAGCAATATGTTTCATATCTGCTGTCTATGTTGGCTCTATTTCAGATGTAGAGCTAACTTGTGTAAGTGGCTTTCTCGAAAAACTCAGTGATAAATCGGGGATATCGATAATGGCTGATCGGTGATTTACTATCAAGGACATGTTGCGAGAAATTAACATTGATCTAAACATTCCTCCCTTTCTCGATAGACGAGCCCAACTACCTGCTGAAGAAATACATAGTGGTAGAAAAATAGCCTAATTACGCATCCATGTGGAGCGTGCAATCGAAAGAATCAAAGTGTATTCTATTTTGAAAGGAACCATACTAGCACGAATAACCAACCAAATTATACTTGTACCTCTTTCAAAGGAACACAAGATTAGTGATGTTGAATCTTACTAGAGGATGAATATTCCAGTAACAGTGATTCAGATGATGTGGACTCTGACTGATGTTTACTTATACAGTTGTTTGTTTTTATTCATGACATTGTACACATACATATTAAAAAAAAAATAAAAATTAATAATTGTGACCTTGTCAAAGGAAAACCTGCCGGTTAGGAAAATCTGCGAATTTTGAGTTAGCTATTCCACGTATATCTAGGCCTTCCTGGGAAGCGCATACCAAAATTTGGTAAGCATAGCTAAAGTAGTTTTCCAGATATAGCTCTTGCAAGCAGCCCTGCCTCCACTCGTGGCTTCCTAGAAAAACGGTTGTAAAGTTGTTGCTAGGTAAACTATGGGCGGTCCGTATACTCTCCGTATCTTAATTAAATCATGTACAGTACATGCTGAATATTACCACAGCCAGCCACGTGGGGACTAAAAATCATTTAGTGAGAAGCGAGTAGCTTGGAAAGAAGACCAAGAAGACAGCTAATGGACTCATGGGGGTAAGCGCTTGCCAGTAGAGAGATAGATTGTAAGTACAGTAAGTTCTAAGAATTAAGATAAGCCTCAAAATAACCTGTATGCGATCGCCGTACAGGGAGAGGCATTACCTACGAGTAGAAATCTACTGAATGAAAGCACTTGGCTTAGACAAGTATGTACAAAGCTTTAGCTTACCTTTCTGCCCATGTGCTGCAGCAAAATTTTGAGATTAGTCAGCTTATAAGTGAGAGAGAACATCGGATAATAAATCATTTTGAGGGGCAGCTGCCTTGCTCATTAATATTTGCTATGGTTTGTTGCACAGCATAGCAACTGTTCTCCGTGTTAGCAACTAAGTAAAAATGAACGAGGCTGAGACTACTGGCTATATCTCTGCAACAGAAGCAGCTCCACCCCTCAAATTTTGTACAGAGTATGCTGAGATGTAGCGCAGCGCATCCGTGCAAGAAAAATTCGCGCAAAAACGCGAATTAAACTAAAACAGCATTTTACTCCAAAAACAATAATTTCCTAACCGGCAGGTTTTCCCTTGACAGGACACAATTATTACACTAATTTTGCATTGGAAGTCCAAGAGGGTGTAGTGGGCTGACAATTTCAGGTGCAATACAGTTATCATAAAAAGAGTTTAACTTTGGCAAGAGTTTTTGTGTCCAGTACTCAGTATCGAAAGCAATATGCTGTACACAAAGATTTTTCACTTGTATATATCACAAAATCACACCATGGGCATTCTCCAACAGCCATTTGTCCTTGGACTTGTGCATAATAAGGATAATTTTCTTTCAAGCGTAATTATTCAGTTTCAGAATCAATCTTGCAACAAAAACCTGGAGTGCTGCATGCTTCAACGGGTGTCTGTGTCAGTGTTCCCATATTCAGGGAATTGCCCCCAGATTTGGGGAATTATAGTGTCTTCTAGGGATCAGGGAAAGACTTTTTCCTAAACCCCGAATATAGGGATTTTTCAAGCTGCACACACCTACACTGCTGCGCGCATGCGCACTACAGCCTTGCCTCGCCTCGACCTCATAACCGCAATGCCACATGAAGAAGTCATGTCGCGTTTTGATAATGATTCAAGTGCAAGTGAAGAACGACTGTCCACTCCAAAGGTGAAGAAACAAAAGAAAACCTATAAGCAGAGGTATAACAAAGCATGGGAGTCTGATCCATTACTTAAACCTTGGATTTCAGCAGTAAAATCAGATTCACACAAAGCTTTTTGTAAGCCTTGTGGAGTACAGTTAGTAGCTGGACTGTCTGAACTGAAAAGACACGCAGGTACAAATAAACACATGCAGTCCACCAGTAAAGTGCAACCATTATCACAAATGTTTAGACAAGAAAAGCATTCTGGCCAAGTAAAAAAGCCGAAATCAAAGTAGCAGCTTTTATTGTGGAGCATAATTTGCCTTTTTGTGTGATGGATCATCTTGGTTTCTACAGCCTTTCCAGACTCGAAAATTGCCCTTGAATTCTCAAGCAAAACGACGAAAACTCGGAGCATTGTAAAGAATGTAATGGCTAGATGTTTTCGTAATGAACTGGAACAACAACTTAAGTCTAGAAAGTTTTCAATCATAATTGATGAGACCACAGATATAGCGGCAAAAAAACAACTTGCTGTTGTAGTGCGTTTTTTTTGTGACACACATAAGAAATTAGTATCTCACTTTTTTAAATTGATTGAAGTCACAAATGCTGATGCTGACTGCATAACTACTGCTGTCCTTGGTAGCTTTGAAAAAGCAGCAATTCCTAAGACGAACATAATAGGTTTTGCAGCAGATACCACAAATGTGATGTTTGGTGCACACCATTCAGTAGCCTCTCTATTAAGACAGGAAGTGCCCAATCTGT
Source organism: Tethya wilhelma (assembly GCA_964030475.1). NCBI lineage: Eukaryota > Metazoa > Porifera > Demospongiae > Tethyida > Tethyidae > Tethya > Tethya wilhelma. The sequence goes on from CAXIPT010000133.1 coordinate 35,704, forward strand.
TTACAATGAAATGCCTTTGCCATAGTGCACATTTGTGTGCATCGCATGCGTGTGAAAGGTTGCCACGGACTGTTGAAGATATGGCTCGAGATACTTATTCATATTTCAGCCACAGTGCAAAAAGGTTATCAGAATTTGCTAAATTTCAACACTTCACCGACACCCGACCTCACAAGATATTGAAACCAGCACAAACACGTTGGCTGTCTCTTCAGATGTGTGTTAGCAGAATATTAGAACAGTGGGATGCATTACAACTTTTCTTCTCTCATCAAGCTCAAACAGAACGATTGGTTGCTGCTGAGAATCTTGCCACAAGAATTCTATTTTCAAGTTGTATTTCTTCTTTTTGGATAGTGTCCTCCCAAAATTTACTAAATTCAACAAATTGTTTCAGAGTGAGTCACTAAATTTACACTCCTTAACATCAGTTACTCGTTCTCTACAAGGCTCTACTGAGTTGTTACATGAGTAATGGCTACATTACACCACTTAAAACATTATGTTATAACTTGGTATATCTACTGTCTTATAACAATGAAAATGTACTGTTATATGATGTTTTACAAGTAAAAAAAAAAACATTGGAAATGTAATGAGACACAGGAATGGCTAAATCGTAAAAAGAATGCAAACAAGATGGAATGGCTGTTGAGAGTGTGTGCAGAATTCTTCCTGTATGGGCTGCATTTAACAATCTCCTTATTGAGTCTCTCATTTTGCCCACAGGAAGAATTCCTTACACACTCTAACAGCCATTCCATCTTGTTTGCATTCTTTACGATTTAGCCATTCCTGTGTCTCATTACATTTCCAATGTTTTTTTTTTAATTGTTTGTTCTCATTTTCCCATATTTCTACAAATTACATTTGAGTTGGTGTGTGTAGCTAGCTACTGAGCTAGTAGTCTGGCAAGCCAGACTCACTGAGCCAGCGGCGGGCTGCTGAGCTGGTACTTGAAGTCACAACTTGTTCAAGACGGTGTGTAGCCTGCTTGATACTGAAGTGAAACACACATCTCAGTCATTTGGAGGCAGGAGCTGTATCATAAGATTTACTTGTCTTTCTATATGTTATGATAGTCAAAGTCCTGATTCATCTCTTAAGAAGAGCAACCAGGTATCACAAAATAGTTCCAGGCAACTTCAGTGCATTTAATTCCAAATAACGCACACTTTTGTGTGTGGAAAGGGTCGTCAATTCGAATTTTCTAGAAGCTAATGAATTATTCATGAGTGTAGAAATTAATGGCGGCCATATGGAGGAGGCGCTTTCCGCCTTGTATCTAGCTACTCAATGAGAGGCGCTAAAAACCGATGGCAAAAGCGACTGTACCGGAAGAAACCAAGTTCGTTCGTTCAAGAATCAGCTTCTAAAAGTGAATAGTCTCTGAGAAAAGTTGAGCCAAGATAGAAAAAGAAGAAGAAGAAGAAGAATAAGAAGAAGATGGAGAAAATTGGAGGTTTGACATATTTGTGTTTGTTACTTTAGCGATGTTTTTAGGCCATGTTTTTGGGCTCATTAGAAAGAGAAAGAGCTAAATAGTAGCTTTAGAAGCCTTNACAGAAGGCAGTATTGAAAAAGAAATCCAAACGTATGACCAAAATGTGGAGAGACATAACTGCTGACATGATGACTGAAGAAGAAACAGGCACTGAAAATAACTACATCCGTCGACACCAGAGTTGGTGTTTAGTAAAGTTTAATCAATTGATCAATAAAATAGATGAAGGCAAAAGCAGCAAGACCTTGGCAAAACAAAGAGAACTTGGAGACAATGTAGAACGTTCTCCACCTACAAATGCAAAACAGTGGATGATCCTTGTGCCTGAAGAAGCTGAAAACGATGGTGATGAACTATCTTCAGCTGATCTAGATGACTTATCTGATGCAATGGCAGATAGTGAGGACAATAACTGATTGTTGTATGAAAGTTTATTCTATAATCACTGTGTGACTCTTGATTGATTTCTCATTCATCTTGAATTGTTAATAATTATTATTTAAAAATTATAAAAACACTGAACAGATTCAATATTACTAGCTATAGCTAGCAGTAATAATATACTAGCTATAGTAGGAGTATAAGAAAGTATTATATCAGAATGATAAGTATACATTACACTCTTATAGCAAAGGTATAAGTTAGTTATAGAATGGTTATACCATTAGTACAGATGTAGTATAGATCAGGCATATAGCATTAGTATACTCTAGTATAAGGGTTGATAGTATATGTATTCTATAAGGTTAATATAGCATTGTCTTATTATAATGTCATACACTGCCTTATTCTATACTTATATGACTGCTTTAACATGAGTATAAGCAGTCTTATTGCAAGCACTTATCACAGTGTTAGATCAACAACAATAGATAAACTTGATCCCTCATCAAGAGGACATATGTTGCCACTGAGTGCAATGTCTTTAGGACATGTTGTTTCTAGTTTTTTAGCAAAACCTGAGATTTAGCCATGAGGACCGAAGTGAATGGTTTCTTGGAGCACTGTCAAAGTTTCTTAATTGAAGCAGCCATCCAGGTAAAAACAGGTTCCCAATCAATGACCCTATCTTGTCTTCACTTGGATTCCTTGACCCTGTTAATATTTCGGCCACTCAGTGTCCAGCTATTCTTCAGGTAGCAGTGAAGTTTCCCAATATTATTGAGTCTGGTGATTTAGTAGCTTTGGAAGAAGAGTGGCGTCAGCTGTCATTCACAGAACTGCCAAGATTTGACCCAAAAATTGACTGTATTGACAAGTTTTGGGGGCCTTCAAATTTCCAAAAATTACCTTATTTACAAAGTCTCTTCTAGCACTGCCACATTCTAATGCTGACGTTGAGAGGTTGTTTTCACAAGTTGCTTTAATCAAAACAAAGCACAGGAACAGTTTGAAAACATCAACACTGGATGCCCTATTGCTAGCTCGTAGTGACTACCATCAGATTGTGTACATTTTGACCCAGACAGTAGCATGTGTAAAATTATTAGTAAAACAATGTATGACAGCTCATCTTGTAGTAGTGATGAAGACTAAATAATTTTGTGTATCACTGATCACCGAGTTATTGTGCCATCGAGATTTAAGATTATTAATTGTGAAAATCTATCATTCTCTATTTATGGGGAAAAATTCATCAATCTAGGGAATTATTTCCTATGCCTTAGGGAATTTGCTTAAAGTTGGTCTGGGAACACTGGTCTGTGTCCTATTTGAGTAGGGACACTTGATTTCTACAAAACCAAATGGCTGATCAATGTTTGATGGGTTGTACACAGGTGTAGCTCCAAGGTGAGGCAAGAAAGGATTGATGAAAATCCCACACAGACTTACTGTCAACTGTGT
>CAXIPT010000134.1:0-38195 GCA_964030475.1 Tethya wilhelma
GGGTCATTCCATGTCAAATCACCCAACAAAATCGACACCCCTTTCAGATTTTGCCGAAACTTGGTGTGCACATACCTTACCATAAGTGATTAACTCTGGTAAAATTTTATACCCTGACTCTGTATGGTTTCAGGTTTAGAGGCATGCAAAAATACAAATTTTTTTGACATTTTACTTGACCTCACCATCTTTAAGTGGTTATAACTTTTCTATACAAACATTTCACTGAGTAGGATAAAGTTTTTCTGAAAGTACATTAAACAAGCTTTCCAGAGATATGCTTAATTAAATTAATTAAATTAATCTAATATATTCGTAATTAACCACTAAACTGAAATAAGCGATTCGGAAAAAGGGATTCTTTGATTTCCTTAAATTTTGCTGAGCAGATTACTTGGCTAGTTAGCTTTGTATCCCACGAGTTTTGTTCTGGGACGGCAATGGGATCAGCAGATATTAATATTCGTGCTGGTAAGATATACAACTTCAATCAATGAAATCCAATTAACTATCATAGAGTAAGCGATCAATGCTCGGACACCATCAATTATCGGACGCTATTCTGACTTACCTGTGGGCGTTGCTGCTTCGAGACTATTACCATTAGACTGCTCGTGAAAATCTACTCCAGGTTGNGTATTTGGAAAACCTTACCTTATCATTTAAACATGATTCCAAAAAATTTCATAGTGCCAGTTGTGAAAAGCGACAAATCTAGTGTCAGAATATGTGGTGATTTCAAGCAAACAGTCAACCCAGTGTCAAAGCTGGATTGTTATCCAGTACCAAGAATCGACGACTTCTCAAAGTTGGATCTCAGTCAAGCGTACCAACAAGTGCCCCTTGACAACGAGTCAAGGAAATATGTAGTATTAACACCCACAAGGGTTTGTTTCGCTACACATGCCTTCCATCTGGAATCTCCTCAGCCAGTGTAATTTTCCAGCGATTTATGGAGAATGTGCTGGCGTCGTAGTATACATCGACGACATCCTGATTTCTGGGGCCACGGAGGATGAACACCATAAGCGACTGGAGATGGTATTACAACGTCCAGAAAAGGTGGGACTGAGACTCAAGCTTGCTAAATGTAAGTTTCTTGTATCATCTGTATCATTTCTGGGGACAGGGACTTCACCCTATGCCTGATAAAGTGGAAGCCATTGTTCAAGCCCCCATCCCTAGCAATGTGCAGGAGCTGAAGGCCTATTTGGAGCTGTTGTCATACTATAGGAAATTCCTACCTAATCTATCCTCTGTATTGCATCAGTTGCTAAGGAAGAATTGTCAGTGGAAATGGGCTGGTAGGGAAACCAAAAGTCAAAAGAACTATTTCTGATTTCCTCGTTCATTTTGATCCCAGTCTAGATGTGGTGCTTGCGTGCAATGGCTCTTCATATGCGGTGTTGGCATGTAAGATGCAAGATGGCACAGAGAGACCTATTGGGTACGCGTCTCAATCACTTACTGAAACAGAGCGGAATTACTCCTAGTTGGAACGAGGTCTTGCATGTGTTTTTGCTGTTAAGAAGTTTCATTCTTATATCTGGGGCGTTACTTCGAAATGATAACAGATCACAAACCCTTAGTTGCATTACTCAGTGCTGAGAGACCAACCTCTCATCAAGCTTCAGCCCGTAGAGATGGTCACTACTACTGTCATCTTACGAGTATACACTCTTTCCAGAAAACAGAAGATCATGGGAATGCAGATGCATTGAGTAGGCTTCCTTTGCCATCAACACCTAAATGTACAGAATCCCCTCCTGAATTGGTGCTGCTAATGGAATACCTGCAAGGTTCGCCTGCAATAGCTGACCACATTCGAGATTGGACTCGGAATGGCCCTTCTCTCTCATTAGCTTTTCATGTTGGCCAGAGAAGTACAGTCCTGAATTGTCAGCATTTTTCTCCAAGAAGGATGAATTATCTCTATTCAATGGCTGTACCCTATGGGGTACAAGAGTGGTGGTTCCCAAGCAGGGCCAGCAAGCTGTACTCAAATAGCTGCATGATGGACACTTTGGTATGAATCATATGAAAGCCTTAGTCAGGATGCATGTTTAGTGGCCGATTATTGACAATGATATTAAGCTGCTTGTTCGGAAGTATGTGAAGTGTCAAGAAACACAATTGTCTCCACCTGTATCCCCTCTTCATTCATGGAGGTGGCCTACATGACCTTGGTCAAGACTACACCTTGATTTCACAGGTCCCTTTGGGAAAATGTATCTTATCTTGATCAATGTCCACTCATTGACAAAATGGGTGGAAGTATTCTGTACATCATCAGCGACATCCAAAGTTGTAATAGACGAGTTAAAAACTACCTTCGCCCAATTTGGAATACCTGAGTTGTTAGTAACAGACAACGGAACTTGCTTCATTGGTGAAGAGTTCGAAGGGTTACTCAGGTCAAACAGAATCAAACATATCACTTCTGCCCCCTACCATCCGGCAACGAATGGTCTCGCTGAAAGGGCAGTCCAAATGGTCAAAAAGGGACTTAAACAAGTCACTGAAGGAAGTATAGCTACCCGGTTAGCTCGAGTGTTATTGTCATACCCTGTAACTCCACAGAGTACCACAGGAAGGTCTTCAGCTGAGATGTTATTGGGAAGGATCCCTCGTACCAAATTGGATTTACTCAAGCTGCACACTGCTGAGAGGGTGGGGAACTTATATTTTTATCATAGTAAAATAATTCTGCAGGAAGTTCATCACTCAATTCAACTTTCTAGAGTGTTTACTGGAGGAACACTGCCCAGTAGTGTTATATGCTACTATAGTGTTTGATACTAAAATAATTATTAATCAAGTGCAAGATGCACACGATAAATTAATAAAGTTAGTTAATGTCATTATAACTGTTATGAAAACATCATGACCATTATTTGTCGTGAGCATGCCATGCACACAGATTCTTCCGAAGGATCTGGTCAGAGTTGCCAATTTGAGGTATTAATTAGCCGTTACTGTTGTGAGCTTAAAATAACAGCTTCTACTTACGTCAATTAGCTTTCAATCACATCCACAAAGTTCCACTAAATACAAAATACAGCAATCTAGCTCATTGGTACAGCCAGCATTCTCACAGAGTATATAAACATGAAAATCTGGCAACTCTGACCAAACGTTCATTTCGAACATTTTCACTCTTCTTTCTTTCTTTTCCCTCCCTCTTCTAATCAATAATATTGGGCTTGCAAGATTATGTTTTTTTCATCATCATGGCTTTCCTACTGATAATGCAGTTCTTTTCTCCTATAAGAACATCTGGCCTGCAATATGATACAGAATAGTGGCATAGCTAATACTAACTTATAAGTGACATTGAGGGCCTAGCATGCTTGTATATATACCCAAAACTAAATCTGGGTGGTGCATCACATAATAATACTAGACATTTGCTGACGCAATTCAACAGTGACATTGAATTCAAACTATAATGGAAAAATTAATATTAGCCTAATCTGTTTAAGTGTCCCGATCATGCATAGCATGGCTGAATAATTGTGATTGATAAGACATAATATTTTAGGCAAGTATTGATGTAAGGTTTCACAAAACTGAAATATTTTTTGGCTCTATCTATCTTATGACAGTCTCTCTTCCTATATTTGGATTCAATGGAGATGCCCAAAGTTATGCAAGCTGTGACATATTATTTGCCCACAAATTTAGAGAATTCTATGCTCATCTGATATCCATGATTAACGATGCTGTGCATGCTGTAGTTTATGTACACCATATATATTTGCAATTTGGTTTACCACAGTCCCTGATCAGATTATCAGATATTATGAGATGTCTGTTCCATCAATTTCTCTGATGTCCAGTAGTCATCCTTGTTATCTATGGAAGCTTTTGCGTATCACTCAAGATTTGCAATACGTTTAACACCTTCGGCAAACTCTTCCTTTGTTGGCTATCTTGCTCACAAATAAAAGTCTGATATTTTAACAAGTTCAATATAGCTGTCTACTATTAAAATTCACACTCTTACTTGCGCGCAATTCAGATGTAATGAGATTTTATCTTCACATGGTTNAAAAGCTAATGAGAGAGAAGGGCCATTCCGAGTCCAATCTCGAATGTGGTCAGCTATTGCAGGCGAACCTTGCAGGTATTCCATTAGCAGCACCAATTCAGGAGGGGATTCTGTACATTTAGGTGTTGATGGCAAAGGAAGCCTACTCAATGCATCTGCATTCCCATGATCTTCTGTTTTCTGGAAAGAGTGTATACTCGTAAGATGACAGTAGTAGTGACCATCTCTACGGGCTGAAGCTTGATGAGAGGTTGGTCTCTCAGCACTGAGTAATGCAACTAAGGGTTTGTGATCTGTTATCATTTCGAAGTAACGCCCCAGATATAAGAATGAAACTTCTTAACAGCAAAAACACATGCAAGACCTCGTTCCAACTAGGAGTAATTCCGCTCTGTTTCAGTAAGTGATTGAGACGCGTACCCAATAGGTCTCTCTGTGCCATCTTGCATCTTACATGCCAACACCGCATATGAAGAGCCATTGCACGCAAGCACCACATCTAGACTGGGATCAAAATGAACGAGGAAATCAGAAATAGTTCTTTTGACTTTTGGTTTCCCTACCAGCCCATTTCCACTGACAATTCTTCCTTAGCAACTGATGCAATACAGAGGATAGATTAGGTAGGAATTTCCTATAGTATGACAACAGCTCCAAATAGGCCTTCAGCTCCTGCACATTGCTAGGGATGGGGGCTTGAACAATGGCTTCCACTTTATCAGGCATAGGGTGAAGTCCCTGTCCCCAGAAATGATACAGATGATACAAGAAACTTACATTTAGCAAGCTTGAGTCTCAGTCCCACCTTTTCTGGACGTTGTAATACCATCTCCAGTCGCTTATGGTGTTCATCCTCCGTGGCCCCAGAAATCAGGATGTCGTCGATGTATACTACGACGCCAGCACATTCTCCATAAATCGCTGGAAAATTACACTGGCTGAGGAGATTCCAGATGGAAGGCATGTGTAGCGAAACAAACCCTTGTGGGTGTTAATACTACATATTTCCTTGACTCGTTGTCAAGGGGCACTTGTTGGTACGCTTGACTGAGATCCAACTTTGAGAAGTCGTCGATTCTTGGTACTGGATAACAATCCAGCTTTGACACTGGGTTGACTGTTTGCTTGAAATCACCACATATTCTGACACTAGATTTGTCGCTTTTCACAACTGGCACTATGAAATTTTTTGGAATCATGTTTAAATGATAAGGTAAGGTTTTCCAAATACAGTAAACCCTCGATTATCCGGACCCCTTTGGTCAGGGCAAATTATTAGATAAGTGAAATAGTCCGGTTACCGAAAATTGTAGTAATTAAAGTTAGTGCACAATGAATTATTAATATTCACAGTTTATACATACTAATTAGGGCAAGAACTGCTAACGAGGGAAGTTTGAGTGACTTCTGAAGCTTGCTGATAAGTTGCTTTCTTCCATGCAGCTTGTAAATGCAGGGCACTTCCAGCCCTTTCCCCCGCTTTCGTTTTCCAGTTACTTCACATTCTATTTCTCCTCCCCCAGCTATGAAAGTCCAGAAAACTTTGGATAGTTCTTTGGGAACTCTACCAACAACCATACTCTCCTTCTCTAGTGTAATAGCATACCGGTAGTGAGTGTTATCATGTTCATGATTCAGTCAGTTCTTCACCTACAAAAGGAGTCCATATTTCCTTATAAACATGATGGCCAAGTATCACACTCTATAGTCAAATAATTATCTGAATCTTCTTGACTTGACGACAAAGCAATGGTTAGTATATTGTCTTGTCTGTAACAAACAGCTAGCTTTTGTCTCACTCTGGGGATTGACAACACATGGCCAAAAGCAACCCAATGCTCACTGCAATCATGTGAATCACATGATTGACACACCCATATTAATTTTCATATACATGTTAAGAACAAAAACAAAATCATATTGCACAAGTTTCTATTTTTGCTGAACATTAAAGTATTAATCCAATTTTGTTTGTTTGATGGATTGCATTCTCTTTTTAGCTGCCAGAGCATGTAGTTCTCTGAGAACAGAAGTATTATAAACTGTGGCCTCAGGCTGGTGTTCCAGCCATGTCAAACACCTGTCAAACATTCTTGCTGCATCACTGTTAGTAACTGGACATACTGGTTCTTTTTGATCTTCTTCCATGTCCTCTTCATCTTCGACTCTATTCTTCCAGATACCAGTTCACAAATTTCAGTATCAGAATACGTCTGGACCCCACTGTCACCAACATCACTATCTAACCAATCAACAATCTCGCCAGGCTCGATCTCAACTCCAAGTTCTTGGAACATAACTTCAAAGTGTTGAACTGGTACATCATCAGAAATGGTACATGTAGCTGAGCCTTGTCCATCAGAGTTGTCAGACATTGTACAAGAATTTGTGTGACTAATTTGAATCCTTAATCCACGCCACATACCACACCCACGAGAGTCAGCCCCTAATGATGTTGATGATATGTTATCAGTGCTTTCATCATCAGCCACTGCCAAATCATAAAGGTTTGCTAATGCTGATGGAACAGAAGGTGGACACTGCCTAACAACAGAGCTGAGACTTGAAATGGTGGGAATAATCTTTCGCCATGATCGTCGAAGGGTCTCCTCAGTTATTTCTGTCCATGCCTCATGAATCAAGTCAACAACTACTTTCATATGAACCCCCTTCAAGATATCCACTATTGATGTACCCAAATCATCTTCTATAATGAGCCTGCGTAACAATTTCTTCTTGTATCTCTTCTTTAATGACTGGATGACACCTTGGTCCATTGGTTGTATGAGAGCAGTCACATTAGGTGGTAAAAATTTTGCAAATACTGTTCCATCATCACTAATTAATTCTTGTGCATCAGGATGGGCAGAACAATTATCTAAAACTAGAACAGCGTTTGGTTCCTCCCCGAGAGATCTCAGTTGCTCTTGAACATATGGAACAAAATCATGATGAAACCATTCACGAAACTGCTCTGCGGTCATCCAAGCATTGCTCTGGCTTGTGTATTTAACAGGCAGTAACTTTATGTCTAATTTTCTGAAGCACTGAGGACGTTTGGATTTGCCAATGAGATGTACTGGCAACTTAATGGTGCCTGTAGCATTAGAACACAAATTTTATGTAACTCAATCTTTAGATTTCTTCCTTCCTTCAGCTGACTTTTCAAAGCTAGAAGTGAAGGTAGCATTTGGCAAGAGTCGGATGGTGTGAAAGGTTTCTTGCTTTAATCCATTTCCTAAATGAAGCTACAAACTCTTTTGCTTGCTTATCATCACTTGATAATTTTTCTCCTTGTATTGAGAGCTGACGAATCCCATGTCTGTTGCAAAACCTCCACTCCCACCCTTTGCTTGCAGTAAATTTAGTTTCACCATTCAGAATTCTAAAGAGCTCTATAGCTTTCTCACAAAGCATTGGCCCACTAATAGGCACACCTTCCATTCTCTTTTGCCGAAACCATACATAGACAGCCTGGTCAAGCTTTTTGTCATCACTTAATTTCATCACTTTGGCTCATGCCCATATCAATCATTTCACTTTGAAACTTAAGAATTTTCTCTCTGTTCTTCTTTATGTCCCCAACAGTGCTTTTGCCTATTCCAAATTTCTCTTGTATGGTAGCGTACGATACAGACTTGTCCAGCATCTTTATTATGACCACTTTATCAGCAATTGTCAAGACTACTCTTTTGCACTTTACTTTTGTTGTAGCCATTTGTCACTGATAACAAATAACTGACTTCTTGAGTGACTAAAGCTATAAACTGACAACACATGCAAACTGCAGCTGCTCTAGCACTAGTCTTGCACGGTCTTGCGTATGCACATGGATGTACACGTCAACTATTCGGTAAAAAAAGTTTGTACACTGTTGACCTTTGATACCGGATAATCGAGGGTCTACTGTAGCAGTTTTTGGCTGAGTCGATTAGCCTTTGCAATTCATTTTCAGCTGTTTCCAGTTTCATTAAGTTTGAGGCTGATGAATTTCTTCGATATTTCTGTCTTATTGTATGTATGCAGTTAAGCTTGTGTCGTATGCTTGAGTCAAACCATTTTCTTTGCCAATTTGACTTTAGGTATGCATGAGCTGCCTCTATTATGCTTTTGAGGTTGTTCCATGCAGAGTCTGCATCTATTATCTGCTCATGTTCCATAGAATAAGTGGCATTAACCCTTGGTGCACGCATGGACAGTAAGGGTTATAGTAGTCTTTTTGTCTGTCATTTATGTGTTTGTCCGCACTATATCTCAAGAAAGGCAGCTCCAGTCATTAAAGGCAGCGTACCAAGGTAAATAATCGAGATTACCTACATGCAGCATTTATAAAAACCTGTAATTCCTGAGATCTGAGGCTTATCAGCGTCTCTGAGCACTAAGCTTCGAGGCCACACCTGCTAAATCACGCCCATTTCTTAGTGTGCATTATTTAGAATTGACTGAAAGATGAATGTTTCTCTTCTCTGTAGTCTTGACAGATATTGCTGAGGGGCTGCTGACTTACTTTGTAGGCAAGCAATAACACTACTCTTTTTAAGTATACTGTTTTGGCATAATGTAAGTAACTTTTAGCTAGCTATGCATGACAGCCTGCTGTCAGGTAATCTGGTTTGGTCACAGGACTGTTCAGTAGCTATACCTTGCAATTGTTAAACAAAGATAGCTAATCAGATCATCACTAGTGACCACATTGGTTGTACATTTTCTATGTAGCCTATGTAACAGTTGTAATTATTGTTATTAAATCTAATATTAATTATCTTAATTTTACATCCGGCTTGACCGCATGTAGTTGTTGAATGAACAAAGAAAAGAAAGTTGTTTTTCTCTCTGTCTTTGTTGGGTGACTCATAAACCCAGTTTTACTCTTGGCGTCGCCGCCAGCAACGTCACATTTGGAGGTCCTGCCGAGACCAACGAGTCTAGCGAACTAGTAGTGAGTGGAAAGAAGCGCTATTGGGAGTCGAACGTCCAAGGAGAGAGAGGTCAGCGGTGAACTCTGTGGTTTAGTACTCCTACGAAGGGACCAAGATGCCTGCTAAAACTAAGGCACAGCTCAAGGAAGAGCTGGAAGAGGCTAAGAGGTAGCTGAGAGAAAGTCAAGTGAGTGCTCGGGCCGAAGCCAAAGCGCTGAAGGACACAGAACAGAGTTTGCGAGAGGAGATAGAAGAGCTACGACAACAGGTCGAAGAGTCTCGTCATCAAGTCTCCGAGGCAGCTGAGAAGCTAGCAGAAGCTCGCGTTTAGGTCAAGGAGCTCCAAGAATCTCTTGGTGAAGCCAGAGGAGTTGCTAGAGGCGGGTTGCGGTCAGGGAGTCCTGCAAGTGCTACTACAGAAGGCGGGCTTGACTCTACGCATGAGGTGAGCCACATACTTAGAGATGTGTGTGATGCAAGAGATGAAGTATTAGATGCCATTGACCGCTCTCAGTGGGAGATGGATAAAATGAAGAGAGAGATACATGGGCAATTTTCAGAGCTTGCAGCCAGCTTAAAGGAAGACCTTCGTGATGGTCTTAAACAGCTTCAGGCTAAGCTAGCCGCACCTAAGAAAGATGATGGTCCAGCTTCAGCTAAGAAGGAAGAGAGTTGCCAGAATCAACAGCCGACCCAAGCACTAGTCGTTACTTACGATTGCCTACCATGATGGAGAGAACAAAGGGGATGTTGATGCTCTGAAACGGTGGCTGGCTAGGCTTGACAAACATTGCTGAGCTCCAGAGTTGGACAGATAGAGAGAAACTTTTACAATTCAAATTACATCTTACTGGCCGAGCTGAGCGTGTATATGAAGTATTGCCCAGTAGTGTGAAAAGCAGTTATATTGCAGCCTCAAAAGCATTACAGGAGCGGTTGAACCCTGTCGAGAATGAGGCGCTAGTTTCTGCTCAGCTCATGCGACGCAAGCAGTTCACTAATGAAAGTGTTGATGAATATGCCCAAGAACTTGAGAAACTTTTTGACCGTAGCTATGGCTGTCGAAAGGGCACGGATGAACCAAGCAAAGAAATGTTAAAAAGGGATGTGTTTGTCCAAGGTCTTTTGCTAAGTGGCAGAAGAAAGTTCTTCCTTCTGCTGCCACCTTTACTGATGCGTTACACCAAGCTCGGGCTGCAGAGCAACAGGAAAGACAACTGTCTCAGATACACCCCACTCGCGTGAATGTAAAGACAAAGAGCCAGACAGAGAGCAAGCCTCAGACTACCACTGATTCTGAGCCAGTAAGCAAGAGTGTACCCTTGGAAGGACACAAGAGGCGGAACAAGGGTCAGTGTTTTGAGTGTGGTGCTACTGACCACAAATGGCGAGCCTGTCCTCAACGCAATCCACCATCGGAGACCCCGGGAAGGTCCCCAGGGAATCAGGGTTCGAATGCAATCTCGGTTACACCACGTGGTCGTGAAGAGACGTTGGATGAGAAGTGTGAGAGGCTACAGCTGGAATGGATGGAAGCTGAGTTCTCAAGAACTTGCGAGGGATATCAAACTACTGTAGATGTCGACAGTATAGCTGGAGCAGTGGGTCCCCTGTGTTATTGCACTGTGAGGATTGCGGAGCAACCAGTGAAAGCAATGATTGATACAGCCTCGTCAGCTACCATTCTCTCATATGATTTGTTCCAGAAGATTGGTGCGAGTGCCAAGATTCCTGTCACAGCGTTGTCTCGTCCTGATGTCATTCTACGTGACTACAATGGTAAACCAATATCCATTGGGGCCAAAGTGGAGCTTACTTTCGAGTTTCATGGTAGAAGTGTGTCTGCCCCTGTCTACGTACGAGCACGTGATCGTCCAGGGTCTGTTTCCTGTCTTCTTGGAACCAATGTACTGTTCCCGTTAGGATTGATGACCCCAGCAGAAGATGTCACTCTTCAGAGTAGATCGTCCAAATCAACAGGATCTGTGAGTCTAGTAGAGACACAGAAGATTCCAGGTAGGAAGGGTGCCTATTTGGAAGTCAATGTTGAGCTAGAGACTGACGAAGACGTCCCCTTATTGTTTGAACCCGATCGAGAGTGGCTAGAGTCAGTGGGATTAGAGAGTGAGGACTCACTTCATTACTCTCAGGCGGATGGCCGGATCTGGATCCCAGTCAGCAACACCTCTGCTGGCATTGTTCGAGTCACAGCTGGGAACAAGATTGGGATTGTCGAAGCGTTTGTGAAGGAAGAGAACGAGTCTCCATCACAGTGTGCAGTCACTATAAATCATGCCAGTGTAAAACCAGAGCTAGTGAGGAAAGAGAAACTTGCTGCGATGTTACAAGCACCTTCTCACTTGACCCCTGAAGAGTCTCAGAAGCTTATTAAGTGTACTTTGGATCATCATGATGTCTTCTCCCTTGATGAAGGTGAGCATGGAGAAGTGAGGGGCTTGGAGCATGTGATTGACACCACTGATACACCACCCATTTGGCAAGTACCTCGACGTGTGCCCTTTGCTTTGCGCAAAGCAATGAAACAGATGGTTCAAGAAATGCTAGAGGGAGGTATTGTTCAAGAGTCGAATAGCCCCTGGGCTAGCCCAGTGGTTCTAGTGAAGAAGAAAGACGGGACGTTGCGTTTCTGTGTGGACTACCGGCGTCTGAATGCAGTGACACACAAGGATACCTTCCCTCTTCCACGCATTGACGACCTACTCGACCCAAATGCATGGTAAGAAGATCTTCTCCTCACTCGATGCAAAACGGGGCTACTGGCAAGTCAAGGTACAGCCAGAGTCACGAGAAAAGACGGCATTTGTGACCTTTGATGGCCTTTATGAGTTTAAAGTCATGCCTTTTGGCTTATGTAATGCGCCGTCCACCTTTCAGCGGCTTATGCAGAAGATCCTTCGTGGTTTTGAGGATTTTTGCAGTGTGTACATTGACGATGTCATCGTATTTTCGGATACTGTTGAGGAGCACATCGACCATCTCAGTCAAGTCTTTGAACGATTCAGGTCATTTTGGTTGAAGCTACACCCTCACAAGTGCTGTATAGGATGGTCTGAAGTTTCTTTTCTTGGTCATGTGGTATCATCCTCTGGTCTCCATCCAGATCCCAGCAAAATTGAAGCAGTACGTGCTTTTCTGATTCTTACTGATGTCAGAGCTGTGAGAGCTTTTCTGGGACTTGCCAGTTACTATCGACGTTTTGTTCCAAATTTTGCGAAAGTAGCTGGACCTCTCTACATGTTGACTCGAGAAGATGTTCCATTTGTGTGGACGTCGTCCTGCCAGAGTGCATTTGACAAGCTGAAACATCTGCTCACTTCGCCTCTGGTACTGGCTTACCCTGACTTCTCTAAACCTTTTCAGTTACATACTGATGCCAGTAGCAAAGGGTTAGGAGCCATACTGGAGCAGCAACAGGAAGATGGCAGATATCACCCAGTAGCATTCGCCAGTCGTACTTTGTCTGAACATGAGCAACGGTATGGAATCACTGAACTGGAAACATTGGGTGTTGTGTGGAGTTTGCGACACTTCAGAGCTTATCTGTATGGCCATAGAGTTGAAGTGTTTACCAATCATGCTCCCGTGCAATCACTATTGAAAGCCAAGCATTCGTCTAGGAAGCTAGCTCGTTGGGCAGAAACTGTTGCAGAGTTTGATGTCACCATCTCTTATCGTCCAGGTCGGAAAAATGCAAATGCGGATGCCCTGTCGCGTGCCCCACTACCGATACCTGCACCAGCTGATGAAAGTGAAAGCTTTGAGAGTGTTCAAGTGGCAGCTGTACAAACTGAGCCCAATTGTGCGCCTGAAGATGTGAAACACTTTAAGGAATGTCAGTCAGAAGATTCTAGTTATCGTGACTGGATTAGTTATCTGGAGTCTGGGCAACTACCAGATGATGACAGCCTTTCTCGCTTCTTGATTCTGAACAAAGACAACTTTGTGTTGTTAGACGGTGTCTTGTATCGCATTGATCATGCTAAAGATGGAATTCTGCGATTGTGTGTTCCAGAGTCTCAAAGATTGGAATTGATGCAAGAAGCCCACAGTGGGAAGTTTTCCAGACACTTTTCACCGAAAGCCGTCTATACCATGTTAGCCAAGCGGTATTGGTGGGATGGAATGTACAAAGACGTCCACCAACATTGTCGACAATGTTTGAATTGTGCATCCTTTCAAGGGACTGGTAGGAGAACCAAGCCACCTCTGATGCCAATTCCTGTCGGAGGTCCGTTCTCTCGAGTAGGAGTTGATATCATGGAACTCCCTCAGACTGTCAATGGTAATCGGTATGTCATTTCATTTGTTGACTACTTAACCAAATGGGTCGAGTCTTATGCTACCGATAATCAAACCAGTGAGACCATTGTTCGCCTTTTGATTGATATGCTGACATGGTGTACCAGAAGCTCTTGTGTCGGATAGAGGAACAAACCTGCAATCCACACTGATGCAGGAGGTTGGAGAGTCTGTTGGAATGAAGAAAGTCAGTACAACAGCGTACCATCCTCAGGCTGATGGCCTTGTTGAGAATTTCAATCTAACTTTGTGGTCCATGCTAGCCAAGTACACTGAGAAGTACCACTCGAATTGGGACGAACATCTCCAACAGGTGCTTTTTGCCTAACGTACCAAGCCACATGAGTCTACAGGGGCGCCCTTCTTTCTTCTGTATGGTAGGGATGCTCGATTGCCATGTGAAGCTGCACTCTCTATGCAGCGCACCCCGTACCAAGTTGATCTTGATGATTACAAGACTGAACTCTTTTCTGGGATGTCAGATGCCTGGAGAATCGCCCAGGAGCACATTCAGAAGGCTCAAGCTAGGCAAAAGAAGAGCTTTGACAAGCGAGCCAAGGACAGAAATATTAGAGTTGGAGATAGGATGATGGTTTATATGCCTTACGAGCAGACTGGAAAACGTCGCAAGTTAGCCAAGCCCTACTTTGGACCTTACCGTGTACTTGAGGTTCATCCCAATGGTGTCTCTGTGGTACCTGTGGACCGTCCGAAAGATAAAGCTATTCGAGTGAATCTGGACAGAGTTACTTTATGCTATGCCGAGCTACCCGACAAATCTTGGTTGGGAAACACAAGGAAAAGCAAGTGAACTCATGTGATTCTTGTACTGAGTAATTTGTGCTTTGCATTGTTTACGTGGTTGTGATCATGTTGGTTTAGCTTAATGTTTATGGTTTTTGTTGTAGTCTGAGGACATCCTACTGAAAGGAGGTGGGTATTGTAACAGTTGTAATTATAGTTATTAAATCTAATATTAATTATCTTAATTTTACATCCGGCTTGACCGCGTGTAGTTGTTGAATGAAAAAGAAAAGAAAGTTGTTTTTCTCTCTGTCTTTGTTGGGTGACTCATAAACCCAGTTTTACTCTTGGCGTCGCCGCCAGCGACGTCACACCTATCATGCAGAGTTGTATGTTCAGTGTCTTCAATTGTGTACTGACTACTGCATGCATGGTATGCTGGATAGCGGATTAACCCAGCATGTGAACATGCATCATCAATCATATATACTACATATTGCTATGGGACCAAGGGTTGGGCACCTTCGTGCCTTTTGATTAGAGATGGCTGTTGTCCTACTGGAAGGAGTTATGACATAAAAAATTGCCACCAATCCGTGACTTTGGACCAACAATAATTTTACCGGACATCGGTATTGAGTTAGTGTAGGTAATCACATGGATTGGAATGTAGTTTGGGAAATAATTGCACAGTTTAGTGTAATTGGCACGAAGCAACACCTAGTGCAATTTATTCATAACTGTGTGCCTTTTTCCCACAATTGCATTATAATTCATGTAATTACTTGTTAATCATTTAGTTCACCGTGTGTAGCTAGTTGTTAAAGCTTCTAGGCTAAGCAAGTTGCCTGGCCACCATGGCGTAGCTGTACTTGTTAAAGCAATTACTGATGAAGTGCAAAAAACAGTGTGACCACTATGTTTTTATAACATCACTTACCTTACACAATAGTCTTCTCATGTTGCAGGCAAAGTACATGTAGCTAGCTATAGCATTCTTGTTCAAATTGTGGAGCAGCTGCCGTATATAGATCATTAAAAATTCAAGTGCAAATAGCTCATCAAAAATTAAGTGCAATTATGAAAATAATGGCAGTTAGTATTACAAAAGTTTGTACAGTTTATAACTGTACGATTATAATATTAATAACAAAATATTTTATTTATAATTATAATAAACTTTTCCTAGTGAAACATCTACAATTGAATTAAAGATTAAAAACAAAAATTACGTTACATGCATGTTAAACAGTAAAATTGTACTCCATCGCACAAATTCTAATTATATTAATTTTTGTAGACTCCCTCCAGTAGGACATCTGTTATATAGCCATCACTACAAACAGGAGCTCATGAGGGCTGTAGGCCCAGAGGAGTATATAACTGAGTATAGTATCATGTTCCAGGCATCATAATTGGTTTTGCTGCAAAAGTGCTTCCTTATTTAATTATTGTGAAATACAGGTGCAAGAGGGACACTACAAAACATATAGGATTATATAAACTATAGAGTTACTTTAAAATCATATCTCGGAATTGAAATTCTCTAATAGAATTTCTATCTGGGAAATCAATCTTACAGAAGCTCTAGCAGTATAGAAATAATATCAGCAGTCACCAGAAAGCTTAGATATGAAAAAACAACACCAGGAATAACAACACCTTTAACTTTGACTGAAACTTTACGACCAGGAAAATCACCCTCGACCATTGGTTCTTCATAGAATCTCTGACTAGGTTGGCAGAACTAGCATCTTTACACTTAATAAAGTCTTCGTAATACTTTGTAGTACCAGTGATCTTGTCTGGTAACTTTAGAAACAATTGGATGTGAGAATCTAAGGTGATGTCATGGTTGACCTGAGAGATTGATTCCGCTGGTTTCTGCTGAGTAGCACCGTAACAACTGGACTGTCTGAAACTAGTACAGTGGAATAGGATTCACTTATATCCTTAGACACAGTTAATTTACCTCTATCTGAATTCAGCTTGAAATCATACTGAACATCAGATACCTCAGTATCATATGGATTCACTCTGATAGTAACAGCTGCCCCAGCTGGAGTTCCAGCAACAGGCGAAGTCAAGTCATGGTTTTTGGACTCTTCTGCTGGAGTACCAGCAACAGAAGATATCAAGCTTTTAGAATCTTTCTTCTTTTTGGCAATAAAGGCTTCCATTCTCAACTTGTTTCTGTACTTTTGACAAAACATTGCTGGGCAGGCTTTATTTGAAGATACTGATTCCAATTTCCATAACAAACCCAAGCTGTACCTATTTGTAGCTACAGATGTCATATCATAAATCAGCAATAATTGCTAAGAGTATAACAGTGATAAAGAAGATGCAAGGTAAAAGATGTCTACCATAGTAAAGGGTTATATATTTGCCTTTTTCTGTCTTAAGGTGACCATCCAAAGTGGATAAAGGACCATAGAAACCTCTGAGAGGACTTAACAAATCAAGGCAACTGAGGGTTGATGGCAGAAGTAAAGTAGTATCCTAATTAGCATATTTATAACTAGTATATGAATATATGGATTAATATATGTAATAAATGGATTGTACGAAGCACAAGCAAGAGACTGGGGCCCGTAGGGCCCGAGTCTCTTGCTGGTGCTTAGGCTAGTCTACTAGGCTAGGGCTGGGGCAAGGGATAGGGGTCTAGTGCAATATATTATTATTATTAGAGATTGCATTAAAGTAAGGCTAAAAAGGGAAAGCTGGCAGGAACTCCCTGGTGGGATAGATAGTTAGTACGCAGTGCTGTGGACTGTATGGTCCATGGTTCAATGCATGATCTTTACTGATTTTTTAAGAATTTTTTTTGAAATATTTTCTAAGTTTGGATACATCTTTATTTACTTTTGCCATCTACCCAACTGAGGACAGAAAAAATCAAAGCGGGCATTGGAAGTGGCCAAAATGTCCAAAAAAATCACGGTGGCCATCCAAAGTGGATAAAAGACCATCAAAACCTCCCAAAGGACAAGGTGGCCAGATAATGGACCATCAAAACCATAGAAAAAATGAAGGTAGCCATACTATCTAAACCTCTCTAAAAGGACAGAAATAAATCAAGGCAGCCATCCAAAGTAAATAAAAAGAGTATCGAAACCTCCGAGAGGATAGAAAAAAATTAAGGCAACCATCCCAAGACCATTGAAAACAGAATAAATCAAGGCATATAGTTATCAAGATAGAAGGTGCATAGACAGCAGAAGAATCAACCCAAGAAGTGCTCTTGTAGGTCTTTAATCGAGACATGACTCCAAGCTCATCAAGTGTAATGCGATAACTTCAGTAGCATTATATGGGACAAGTGCAATCAGAGTCTCACCATGCTCAAACAAAGAGATCAAAGATGTTCCTTTCACTCAAGAAGATGCTACAAACACACCAACAACTTTTAAATCAAACAGTTTAGGGGGAGCTTGTGAGAAGGGATCTGGACCGCAGTGAGAATGACAGTGTTTTAAAGAATACATACAGATAGAGTAAACAGAAAAGGGACAAACTCTCTACACAAAAAAATCACCTATTTGCAGCTACAGATGTACAATGGTGTCATATCACAAAGTGGCAATCATTGCTAGAAGTATAACAGTGATAAAGAAGATGCAAGTAAAAAATGTCGGCCATGATCCAAGTGTTCAGAAACTTATATATTTGCCTTTTGCTGTCTAAGGCAACTATCCAAAGTGGATAAAAGACCATTGAAACCTCTGAAAGGACAGAACATATCAAGGCAACTATCCAAACTGAACAAAAGATTCGAAACCTCAGAGAGGACAGAAAAAATCACGGCGGGCATTATTAAAAGACCACTAAACCTCCAGAATATAATCAAGGTGGCCGACCATAGAAACATCCGAGAGGACAGAAAAAAATCAAGGCAGTCATCTCAGATAAAAGACCTTTGAAATGACAGTAAAAAAAAAGGTGACCATACACTCCAAGAGGACAAGGTGACCATCCAAAGTGGATAAAAGACCATCAAAGCCTCCAAAAGGACAAGGCAGGTAGGTGTCAAGATAGAAGGCGCATGGATAGCAGAAGAATCAACACCCTTGTAGGTCTCAATCGAGACATGACTCCATATTGATAAGTGCGATGCGATATATTTGTCTGGCTAAGGCAGCTACAACTCGAACAACTCAGAGGCTAAGACAAAACTGATTAGCTAGCAAGTGTGCAACCAAGACGTCATGCCCCTACATATTTCTTTAGGTTGACACTAAAACCGACGTAATGGGCTCCCAAATCAATGGAACCAGGAGTAATACTAGCCTTATGGACTATATAAACACACCACACAAGGAGCAAACATGCCATTACCCAGAGATGAACTAACTCTTGAGGGGTAACACTTAAAAAGCCACTGTTACACAATTTGAGCAAAAGCTCCTATCTGGAGATTCAATTAAGGACCTGAATGTATAAACCAAACTATTAAAGGAATAAGTCAACAACTAATGATGAAAGTAGAACAAGCCTCACAACTAACCAGACAAACGGAAGAAGTACTTAGCAACACAGTCAAGCACATTTGGGCGAAAATGGGGAAAGACTGAAAGCTGCTTTTACCATTTTAACTAAAGCCAATCATCACAAACATTTCATGGAGGTCTGTCTAAAGGAAGGGAGACCTCAAAGCAGCATGTATTTATAGTGTAAGCCCCATATACCCTACTTAGATACAGAAGTTAAAGAAGACTGAATAGACATCCTACACCATGCCTCTCTAAAGCTAGTAAGCCTACTGATCAAATATCATTCAAAAACAATCAATAAAGAAAAATAAACCCTTAACAAGATTCATTCTCAAATCAAGGAATTAGCAAAAAATGAACTAGACCATGATGTGTAAGCACCAATACAAAGGCAATAGAAAAAAACTAAAAGGGCAACAGAAGAGGCTGCTCAACTAAGTAAAACATTAAGGGAATCAAGAGAGAGCAAACTGAGAAATAGAAGAGACATACGAAGATGAAAGCCCAAGTCCAAAAAACAAAGTCAGAAGAACAGAAGAAAGCTAAACTATGACACATGGCAAATCATTACATGATCTTCTACAATCACTTGGGAACCTACTCATGCAGTACCACGGCAACCAGAAAGACAAGTACGCTTCCAAGAGTGGAGAGGCAATCAACAACACTTCCGCCAAAACAAAGAAAAAGGAAGAGCAAATGGAAGAGATTACCTGAGGAAGAACTACTGTAACTAAAGACAAAGAGAAGAAAAACAAACTAAGTCCCTAACTCTATTCTAAATTTGTCTTGTACAAGTTTAATAATTATTTTTCTAATCAATACATGAATAACAATGAATCAAAACCAGACGAACATAATGAACTAGTTATATTAAGCACAAACTTCAAACCAACTGAAGATCAAATAAAAGTACTAAAAAAAGGTTTAAGCTTCATCCCAAAATCCAAATACACAAACATTAAAAAACTTGTATGCAGACATCTATGACTTTATCAAAAAAGCAAGGAACACATACACCAGCAACACCATCTATAAAATGAAGGCACCGTTGGTGCACAAGCCTCATAGTACGCGCATGCATTGGTGGAAGTTAAAAGAGCAATATTGTGAAACTTTAATGCAATAATAATTTTCATATAGTTGACAAAAAAGTGTAAAGTGAGTGATGTGAAGTACAAGCCTATAGTAACAACTAAAGGTGTATATAGAGCAATAACAGACAAACATGTAATTATAGTACAGCAAAAACCAAGACAAAAAAATCCAGTCAGGCCATATCAGGCTGAGAGTTCCAAACCTTGCACAGGAAGTAAAAGTTCACTGTTATCCTTTGTAAGATCTAATCCAGAGATATCACCAATCATGTGGATTTGGAACTCTATCATCAGCTACAGCTTCAGAAAGCAATCCAAGAATTCACCTAGACTTTATATTGATCATGACGTTATTGGTTTGCTGTGAAGTATTGTGAAAATCCTTGAAAATAGTACATTTGCTTCAGAGGGGAAAAGTAGAGTAGGAAATTTGACTGAGCCAAAGTAACATCAGTGTGTTTCCCAGAAACAGGAGCATTGGTCTCAACTTCAGAGGCAACAGGTCAAGGTACAATCCATTAGAAGCAGCAGCAGCAGCATTCATTAGGTGGGCTCCAAAAGGAGTAGTTGGCACTGCAAAAATTAGTTTCAACAACAGATGAAGAACTAGCAACAGAATCTTGAGAGACATTCTGTTCAGACTTGATTTCTTAGAAGTTTCATACATGTAGATGTAATTGAAGTTGTATTGATGAACAGGGGCAGGTACTGTACATTATGCTGGATCAGTAAGTTGCACTTGATGAGATATGTTTGTGAAGTGATATCTGCTGGATCACCACATACTGTAATCATATGATGTTGACACAATTTCCGAACATGAGAAACACGAGAACAATCAGGGCAAACTTTGCTAGGCATGACTCAAATACAAAAAACAGCTATTTGAGTACCAAATACAGCAACTCACGACACAGAGCACACACTCAAAGAGCGATGAAAGAAGAACAAATCAGACCTCAGTTACAGCAGTCCAACAAGCAACGTGTGCTTTCTAGTTCTAGATAACTCATAGCGCATGCGCATACTACACGTGTTTGGATCGGTGGGCGTGGCCTCAAAGCAAGCGCTTGAAGCAGAGCACAAAAGCTTGATTTCACAAACCGACGTGTTTTAGAGATCGAAAAATATATTTTTGCAAGATAATTCAGATTTATGAAGGTGAGTACCATTATTTTTGCTGTTAGAGCTGCGATTTCGATGGGACAGACAGACAAAACGACTACCGTAACCCTCTGCACGTGCTACGCACGCGCCGAGGCTTAACAACAATCAACAAGAAACAAATGAACACAATCACAAAACTGCTAGAGACCCATTTAACAAACCTAGATACACTCAAAAGCCCTTCAAGGAAAGACATGGATAAACTTGAAACCATTATCCATAGAATGAGACTTGAGATCCTTGACAAAACTAAACATAAGCAAAATTAGACAAGACAAGAAAAGAACAAAGAGCACTAAACGAACTTAGACATAATTAACATATTACTATAAACAAAGCCAACAAAGCTTAGATACTCAGGAAAGTTAAGGCAACCTATACCATCATTAAGGAAAAAGTTATTTGTCAGTGCTACATCTTTCAAAGTATAGCTCAGATTGCCATGAAAATGCATGTGAAGATAGATTAAAAGTATCAGAACATGATTCTCCAAGAACAGAAGTCATGTGACAAGTACGGCCTGAATATGAATAATCTCATAAATAATTATGCGGCCACAAATTAAGGTTGCTATGGCAACCAAAATTTCACACCTGAATTGTCTTATGATGGACCAACATAATTTGGGTTGAGTGCTTGTCCACCATATATGCATATTCTACATTTTCTATTTAATTCACAGCAAAATTTAGTGTGCTTTTAATGGAAAGCAGAGCATATCTTTATGCGCATATATCATGAACATGCATTCCATTGAATTTATCAATCTCATTGAAAGAACCAAAATTCCCACAAACAGTATTCTAGACGTAACATCCTTATACACAAACATACCCCACATAGAAAAAATAACCACATTCCTAGCTGAACACCCTGATACATACAAATATCCAGAACAACCACATTTACTGATAATTTAAAGAGCTAATGAAGATAGTATTAGAAAACAACATCTTCACATTTGATGGTCAATTCTATAAATAACTACAAGGAACAGCAATGGGAACTAAAATGGCCCCAAGTTATGCAAACATCTACGTGGGAGTAATAGAAGAAATAATTATAAACCTTGCCAAGGAAAACACCAAACTATGGTAACGCTTTATAGACATTTTTTTAAATATGGGTAGGATCTCATGGGAAGCTGAAAGAATTCATTTCAGTAATTAATTGAATACACCCAATAATAAAATTTATGTTCGAAGCAGATGAAAACAAACTAATATTCTTAGGTATACAGCTATACAAAGGAGAAATCAACAAACACACTAGACGAGGTACAAAAAACAATTGTATGTACATGTTGAATCATACCATCCCACTGGCCACCAAGCCCTGAAACAAACCTTCCCCAAACCACCCATACCCAAATGGCTAAGAAACCTCCTAGCAAGAGCTAAATTAGCCCCATTGTCAAAGACAAAGTTAAATCAAATAGACAACACCATGAATCCCATCAATCCCCTTAACCTGTTCCAAGAGAAACTTCAACAACCTAATTAACAGATGCAAAAAGAACTAATCACTAACACTTTTGCGATGAGTACTCACAATAAACAAAACACCGAATAAATTATACAAAAAATAGAACTGCAACACAAAATATGTCATCTACAAAGCCCCTTGTACTCACAAAGATTCTAAAGCACAGTATGTAGAAATGTCATAAAATATTGAATTTTTGAACATCTGCAATCAAACAGCTCAGGCATAGGTAAATAGTAACCACAAACAGACATAAAATTACAAATCTTAGAAATGGCTCCTTCTTAACTTAATCTGAACACATGGTTAGAATATTACTGGATATGCAAATTAACCAAATTATCCCACAAAGGCTAAAATAATGACAACAAGAATTAAATAAACCTTTACTTAATTACCATAAGCATATGCCTTTCCCACAAATAATAATCTTATTAAGATCATGGATGAATTCTTTACTAAGGTTAGAAGTTGTCAGAAGTGAAACTAAATTACTCACACAGCTCCTGAGGTGAAGCTTAGTTGTACATTGATACCTCATAGCCAAAATAAGACCAGTTTACAATCATTTTTTAATGTGTTTCATTTATTTGTACATTCTGTGTTGAATTCCCTGACATAAGCTTTGTGGTTTGCCCCACATCCTGTTTAGCAGGAAATTTTCGTGAGGTGCAAATTTTTGTTATCTTCATGACTGACCCCTGAGGCACGAAATTTTCCCCCACGAAAATTTTTTCATAAGTTCAAGGTCACAATGCTTGCCACATGCACGTTGTTAAAGACATCAGTTGTCTGTCTGTTGCCCATCCTTTGAAGAAGTTCGCAGTCTAAATAGCTAGTATCTAGTAATCTACGTATATACTACAGCAGATAAACTGTCACAAGACCTTTCAGCGCTGTAGATTAGAGTTGCAAAAATTAAACCCATGAATATTTACTCCTGGGGTGCTGTGTAGACTTGACAAAAATTTACAAACCTGAAAATTATACAGTATATTGTTANGAAATCATTGGTTAGAACTAGTTAATTCATTAGAAGTTGTCAGAAGCAAGACTAAATTGTCTACATATTGATCTGCTCACGATACACAGCTCCTGAGGTGAAGCTTAGTAGTACATTGATACCGCATGGCAACAAATCCATTTTGTTTTAATGTGTTTCATTTCATTGTACACTGTCTTAAATTCCTAACATAGGCTCTTCATGGTTGATAGATATACATGTTACATTTAGATGAGAACTTAAGAATTAGGTTACTATACAAGTTTTCACCAAAGGGATTGCTTGCTTGATAAGAATTTAGAAAGTTAGCTGCAAAAAATTTTCATGGGGGTTAATAAATCTACTCTTGCAAACAACTCACCTTATGTGTTGGGAGTTGGAATTCTTGTTCTACTTGAAATCTGCAAACAATGTGGCAATAAACGTATGACATCATACTAACTTAATTGAGATAGGCTACTGCAGCTCTTTCCAAATGTTGCAAGCAGCTTACTTATAGTAAGCTTTGAAACCTTTATACCCTAGTTTTGTTAAGTAAAGGAGCTATAGCACGATCATGGATTAAGCAGTATGTCATTGATAATGTCCATAGTACATTACGTATTTCAAATATCATGGGGCGCCCATGCATCATTTTGAGGCAAGCCTTGACTGCCCTGAGTATGGTTACCAATCTAACAAGATATGCAGTAGGCTTTCTGCAACTTATATGTGGTTCTGCACCCTCACATTTACTCCACCCATTAATTACAACTTTTAATAATGTAATCCTCAATTTCCTAATTGTCCTTAAAAATGTCTTCACACAGTTCAACTGCTCATACATTAACTCTAGTGGCTGCAATATTTTTTTGCAACCTCTGTAGGTAGCATTTTTCTTAAATACTTTTTCATAGTTTTTTGTAATTTTTTCTGACTTAAAACAAAAAAAATCAACACAAAGTGATAACAACACCAAACTCAGTACACATGGAGCAAAATTTTTGTAAAAGTGAAATGGCATTATTAAGGCCAGGGGTGTAGCCAGGATTTTAGAAAAGAGGGAGTAACAAAAATGTTGTGCACAAAGCACGCTGTAAATTTTGTTGCGACCAGAAACCACACCCCCTTAATTAGCTAATTTTAGCCCCTCCCATTCATTAAAACGAACAGTAGCATGTGCTCGCTAGATTGAATGTTTTCTAAAGCTTTGTAGCAGCAAAAAGAGAGCCTTTAAAGTTGTTCTGTATTGACCGCCAAAGCTAAGCAAATTTACAAAAGATATAAGGTGTTAGCTATAAAACTAAACAAAGTCACGAACAGCACATTTAAAAACATTAAAAGAGTCACTGATTAACTCTTGAAGATCACTGGGAAGACTGTTCCAGGTACTTATAGCAGACGGGATGAATGTGTTCTGATGAGAAAGTGTTGGGACAATGAGATTCATATCATCTGCAATTATAGTTGATTTGCCCCGTCACTAGCAGTACTTCAGTGAGATTATGAATAATCTTGAACAAGTGACATAAACAAGCTTGTTTTCGCTTAGATTCTAGAGTTGGTCTTGACAATAGCTCATCCATAGTCTGCCTCCCAGGACTTGAAACACACTTGGAAGGCAAAATTTTTAAACTTTCTCTACAGCTGCAATCTCCGTTTTGCCATGTTCCTCTTCTTAATGGCTTTGACAATTGAGATATTCATCCAAGGTAAGTTTCTCTTCAACTTAACTGGGATACACATGTCCATTACTTTCAGGAACAGAGACTTTCATTTGGACCAGCACACATCAATATCAGAACTAGTAGTGAATTCGTCTTCCCATTCAATGAAATCTAATAGCTCCATTGCTTGATCAAAGTCGGCAATGTTATATCTCCATCCTTTCCGAGTCATACATTTTTCACTTTTCTTGTTGACTTTAGCCGGTACACATTAGAAAGAGGAGAAATTATATGACATGACTCATTAGTAACATTAGTAACATCAGTAGCAGGTGATACAAGAATAAGGTCAATTAGTGAAGATGAACTATTTGTAACATGAGTTGGTTCACAGACAATCTTAGTGCAATTAAATGATGATACAACAGACAACTTGTAATACAAAGGAGAAGTAGTACAAAATTCTATGTTGAAATCACCCAAGAGAAAAAGCTTATTGGGCAGAGAGTATAGGTCTAAAACAGATGCATCTGTATTGGGCGGTCTGTAGAACAATGCAACACAAAAGGGAGTTAAATTAGAACAAGCAGAATATTCAAGAGAAATCATAATTAATTCGAGATTGGTGGCTTTGAACACTTGTACAAATCTTTGACATAGAAAAGAATGCCACCCACATGCCTGTTCCTATCATGCCTGTAAACAGAGTAGCCCTGAATAAAGATTTTAGTATCATCTATAGAGCTGTCTAACCATGTTTCAACTAAGCATACAATGTCAGAGGAGTAGATGGTACAAACTAGTTTGAGATCATCTAATTTAGGAAGTAAGCTACGCGAATTGCAATTGACACATTTACTTGAACATTGGAGAATCACTGAATCAAGCAAGGCTCTAAGTATGCGCAAACACTTTCTTCTGTAAACTGTGTGGAAGTAAGCCAGTTTGTACATACGTATGTATGCAGAAAAAAATGGCATCATTCTGGCTTCCCAGAGTGCTCAGAGAACTTTTTGTTGGCATTAGCAATCTGTCATAAAAACCCCCGGATCTGAGCTGCTTTGTTAGATATTTATGGTGATAAACATTTCTTAATATGTTTATGGAACCTATTCGGCCCATTCCTACTATATATACTAGCTAGAGAACTATGGTCCATAGGTCAAGGTCAAAAAATGTAGTTATAATGTTACTAAGGATTTTATTAGAGTAGAACCCACTAGCTGCACTGCCTGTGTATCCCTGTGATCAATCAACATAATAGCTAGGGGCTACAAGTCAATATTTTGCCAGGCTCCCCCGCCTACCTTACACGCAAGGAAACACGGTTGAAGAATTGCTAAGTTAGTATCCATAGACCTTTGCTAACATAAGGCATGTACTCTAATTATCACAAGCCAAATAAAAACAACACAAATAGGAAATGTATTTTTAACAAATACTAATGGGTTTAAATTTACATGTGAGTGGAGTTAGAATCAATGCCAGCTGTTGGTAAGTATATTAGACAAGTATTTTATTTTTTTGCTTGCTGCATATAACTAATGGTTGTAAAAACTCATAGCATGCAGCCTCTATGCACGTACGACTAAACCCCTATCCCAATTAGTTACTATGCATTTCAAGCCCATAGGTTGATAACACTGGGGTTTACTGTTTTTGGATAATTGATAATGCCGCAAAGGAGGTCAATAAAACCATGGGCAGTTCTTTGATAGTTTTACCTTTATCTATATGATCTACAGTAAATAGAGTTCTCAACTTGGCACCAGGGGTACCCAGAGGAAGATTAATCAGACTCGGACATACTGTTCATTGTGTTCCTCAGTAGTGCCAGTTTTTAGGCCAAGACTTGTGTACTGATAGCTATAGGTCACTGGCCTTGGTTAACCAGTGGGAGACCTCAGACCTTCCATCTTACACAGATTTGCCGTCCATGTGCACAATGTATATAGTAATTCACAGCCATTAATTTTAAATACACATAACTAATAGCTGAAGGATCAATAGTCAGAGTTGTAGTTATTGAGAGTTTGTTCCTTTTCCTGTGTGCTTGCAATTACATGCTAAATGGACTAGTAGACATGCAACTACTGAGTAAAGAATTGAATGAGGTATTTAAAAATGAAGAGGAACAAGCTTGTACATAGAGAAATACACTATACATGACTTAAAGTGCCAGTATCCAGCTGAGCTAACTACAAGCCATCTTCAAGCTCTAAGCTTTCTCTTTACTATAGCTTACTAGATGATGATAAACATATGATGATTGAATAAACAATTCAAAAACCAAATTTTGAATTGATTGCCTTGTATTAATTATGACACCTCAGTTCTAGTTGACTTAGGCACACTTGTAACCTGTTGGCGGGAAGAGTATGAATACTTGATGCACATAATACTTATTATTAACGTGAATGTTGATGTTACTAGTACCTAAGCTAGTATCGAAACCATGAAATTATTTCTTTTTCTAGTAGGATGGATGATGACATTTTACATAATTTTGTCGAAAAAGTTTGTGATTAGGCATATAGCTAGGAGTGAGGATCAAGAATAACAAAAAAATTTGCACTATTTTTGAGTTGGTTCCCAGGTGAGTTTCAATTTAAATTCAACTAGCTAGCAGGCCCCTAACAGCAAATTTTAGGACCAGGTGTTCCTTCTTTGAGATCAAACTCAACTAGCATGTCATGTATGCATTTGTTAGCAGTTCATTGTCTAGATCGATTTTCTCTAGGTCTAAACTCAGTAGCAGGAGTTAAGTTCAAGACATTATAATTATATAGCAGTGATGCTTGGACACCAGTTGGCATCACTGACTGCACTGTGCTGGCAGTTAGAGAGAGGTGAAGTAAAGTACGTTAGTTTGAGACTGGCTGATCATGAGTCATTGGTGTAGCCATATGATCTGAAGATGGAGCTTCAGAACAGCTGGACTCCTATGAAGTAGACTCTAAGTATTTTACTTAATTATTCATGTGAGTGTGTATCATTCTATAATATAGCTTTCACAGTGCAGTTTAATAACCACAATCTAATAATATCTGTAATATTAACAGTTGAAATAATATGCCGGGATGCCTCATGTACTGTTGTATATATTATATATGTACATATATGAGACTACACTTTAACTCTAAGTAGGTGCTAACAACTGGCTCCAAATCCACTATTCTATATAGCCTTTAGGAGGTTGACCTTGCAATCTGAAACATCCATGATATGAAGTGTAATTACATCTATATATATATATATATATATATATATATAGTAGTCTATTAGCTAACCTCTCGTGTTTATTAGTCCTCTTGGGTTGAAGAGCATTGCATGGCTGCCCATGTGCTTGTCAATTGTATAATGTTTGTAAAGCCAAACAATGTAACAGTAGATTGTTTTGGTCCATAGTTAGCCTTGCACTATAGGCATCCATGTCCCAAAAAGAATGGATAGGTCTTGAACGGTTTTCCTATAGTTATCCATGTTCATTGGTGTGGAACAAGTTGACAATTTCTAGTTTTATCTGCAAGTGTCCTCTAACAAAAAAATAATTACATTTGTAGGCTCCCAAAAGGTTTCTGGAATCAACAACAAAGCGGTAGATACAATTTTCTATGGCCACATCCCAAAAATAGCTGCTGAATAGCTGTGCATGCATATGTTAGATTATAAAGCAACTAGTGGAATTGTAAAATCCTTAGCAGGCTAAAACAGCTTTTATATAAACGAGCAGCCAATTCATAAGATTTGTAGAAAAATTTTGGAGATACAAAATTTGCTGGGCTAATGAGCTACTCATAGGAATTGACTGGGATAACATCCTAGACCCTTCTAATATCGAATCTAGCTGGTCTAATCGGAAAAGAGTTTTCCCGGATGTCATGAAAGAATGTATCACCACCCCGTATCTTCCAGAATCTGCCCTGGTTGTCTAAAGACATCATACAACTAATTTGCAAAAGAAATCTAAAAGCCAATGGTTTTGGAGATATTGCTGATTACCAGGAGTTCAAGAAAATTCGTAGCAAAGTGGTTTGCAAACTAAAGTACAACAAGCAGAAATATTTTGCCTCAATCAATCGAAAAAATCCTAAGGATTTCTGGAAGTCAATCAAAGCGATCAATACTAAAGCAAGTGGATGCTGTAAAATACCAACCCTGGAAACTTTGGACTCTGAGCCAGCTTGTAACAGTTCTCAGAAGGCTGAGTTGCTTAACACAACTTTTGCCAGTCATTTTAATACAAAACAATCTCAAGTTCAATTGCATGACATTTTTGCTGCACTACCCTCTAATTCTAGTGATTTTGAGATTATCTACTGTACTGAAGACAATGTTTATGACATGCTCTGCTCTTTGGACCCTAATACTGCAAATGGTGCTGACGACATTTCCAGCAAAATGCTGAAAATACTGCATATAGTATTTCTGAGGCCAGGTGTTTAACATCTCCCTCACATTGAGTGAACTCCCAAGTGAGTGGAAAACAGCTACCCAATACCAAAATCTGGTGACCCCCATGACCCCTCCAATAGACCCATCTCACTCCTGTCAATTCTCAGCAAACTCCTTGAGAGCTACCTTATTAATCAACCACACACAGGCTTTTTCATTCACCTTCCCCTGGGATACACTAAGGGTAGCTGTTGACAAGTGGCCCAGGATCCTTGAGAGTGATGACGTTTGTGCTGTCTTTTTTGATTACAGAAAAGCATTCGACTCGGTTCCACACAAGAATTTGCTAATGAAGTTAATCCACATCATCTGAAATGGATAGCAAATTATCTGTGCAACAGAAGCCAATTGGTATGTGTTAATGGCTCTTCTACTAATGAATTGCCAGTTTCTTCTGGGGTACTCAGTTCTTAGTCCCATATTGTTCATCACCTAAATGAATGACATCACTAGAATTTCATTTACGGATGGGAATTTGTCGCTGTATGCTGATGACATGTTTTGTAGACCCATCAAATGTATCACTGACTTCACCATTTTACAGCTGAATATTGCATCATGGACCAACAAGAATTTCTTCGAATTCTACACTACCAAATGCAATTACATGATAATCACCAGGAGAGATATCTCCAATCAACTAAGTCCACATGTCGCTATAACAATTAATGGTAATTGTCTGGAAAGAGTAGATTCTTACAAATACTTTGGTGTTTAGTTCTCATCTTCCCTTTCCTGTTCTGAACATATGTATGCATAAAAGCCAGACAGAAAATTGGCATTCTGTATCGACAGTGTTACCAACGTGCTACTTCAGCCACCATGTTAAAGATCTACTTGTCATGCATCCGAATATGCAGTACAAGTCACAAGTCTGGTCCCCACATCAAATTGGTCATTCTGACTCTTTGGTATCTGTACAAAAATTTGCTCTCAGGGTTTGTACTATAAACGAAACAGTGACTATTAGCTCTTTACTTATTTATTGCTAATACAAGGTGTAAATCCTAAACCATAAACTAGAATATAACAGAGGAAATACAACAAATCATAAATTAATTAAACATCAAGACTGAACAGAGTATAACCAACAATAACTTTACATAACTATACGATTTCACCTAAATTAAGTTCAAGGTTTAAAAAAACAAGACCATATAGTCTAGTCTTAAATTGTGTCACAGTGGCAGCAGCAACTACATCAGTTGGCGAAGAGTTCCAGGTTCGAGGTACGTCACAGATAAAAGAGTAGTAGAAACTTAGTTCTTGCAAATGGTACTTTAAGAACATGATTGTTTGATGATCTAGTATTTTTATCATGCTTTCTCTAAATTCAATTGGAGATTGAGCAAGAAAATGAGGATTGTTGAGGATATTATATAGAAGACATAACTTAGAGATCTTTCTTCATTTAGCAATACTTGAAATGTTGCATTGACTAAGACTAAACATGCATTCATGTAT
Organism: Tethya wilhelma; assembly: GCA_964030475.1. NCBI lineage: Eukaryota > Metazoa > Porifera > Demospongiae > Tethyida > Tethyidae > Tethya > Tethya wilhelma. The sequence continues at coordinate 30,845 of CAXIPT010000134.1, forward strand.
TATGTGTGGTTACAACTATTCTTATTATGTTGGACTATTAATAATATTCATGTATGTATGTATAGGAAGGGACTATATTATATTAAGGGACTATATACATTATAGGAAGGGACTGTAAAAGAGCACCCTTTCAGGGCTATTGTTAAGCCTTGGCGGGTGCGTAGCACATGCAGAGGATTGCAGTAGTCGTTGTGTGGGTGGGTGTCTTGTAATATATTTCAAGAATGGCAGCCCTAGGATCAAAATTGAAGGTACTTACGTTTATAAACCAAAATTATCTTTAAATATGTGTACAACCTTGCAAAACACTGTAGTTTCTGAGATTTGAGGCATTTGCTGCTTCTCTGAATGCTTAGCTTTGAAAACGCTCCCATTGCTCACGTCCCAGAGGAGGTGACACACTTAATCTTTTGGTAATGAGGTCGATGATTAGACTGGGATACTAGAAGATTTTTAAGCCTAGATACGTGCATAGCACGTAGGCTTGAGTATATTATGCTATAGTCAGTCTCCAATTGTGCCTGCTCAAGTATTTCTCCTATTATGCTATAAAATCTATTATGCTCACAATAATTCTTTTGAAAACAACTTTAGGCACCTGCAAGCCGTATTGTGCACGTAATTCCTGCGTGCAGTATATATAGACCAGCACTAGCGTGAGCTACCATGCTCTTAGAATTCAGCCAACATGCATGAAAAGCTCTAGTATTACTCTTCACTAGTTTTTTTGGCTCCTTTTTTCCTGGTTGCACCTGTTTTTAACGCTAAATCTGAGNAGGTACGACATGAGTGCGCCTTTGCTGAGCTGGCAATCGGTTGCATGTGATCAACTCTCATTGTGAAGTATTGCAGTCACATGATTGGAATGTAATTAATCGGTTGCATGTGACTGCAATACTTCACAATGAGAGTTGATCACATGCAACCGATTAATTACATTCCAATCATGTGACTGCAATACTTCACAATGAGAGTTGATCACATGCAACCGATTGCCAGCTCAGCAAAGGCGCACTCATGTCGTACCTCCTCTGGGTGCTGGTGCAACAGGGCATATGCCATCAGTTGCACTACCCGGACTATTTTCTGCTTCTGGTGGCACCTGACTCGAGTCAAGCAGTAGACGTGCTACAGATAGCATTAACGGCATCCCAGTTGCAACACACAAAACAGAGGGTCCAAAAATGTGTATAATCTTTCTCGGCATTCAGATTGACACTCATACCTATGAATTGAAGCTCCCAGCCAAGAAACTTACCTGCCTGCAACAGATGATACAGCAATGGATTGGTAGGAAGTCCTGTACTGTTTGTGAGCTGGAGTCCCTGCTGGGACACGTATTGCATGCAGCAATGGTGATCATCCCAGGTTGGTCCTTCTTAAGAGAATTGTTTTGCCTACTAGGGGGAGATCGGCCAAAGCATCATCATATACGCCTCAATGCTTGCGCTAAGGCTGATCTGCTGTGGTGGAGTACCTTCTTACAAGACTGGTCCTTCCCAGTGTCTGAGCCATCCGTAGATGTGGTGTTGTATGCATCAGGTGCCTTCTCGGAGTCATACGGATGTCCTGGCCTCAACACTGGCCGCTACCCATATTGCTGCTAAGGAGATGGTTTCCATTGTTATCACTATGGGGTCCCTATTGGGCACGCAGACGTGTTTACTTTAAGTCAGACAACATTGCGGTTATACAGGTTCTCAAGAGTTGTACAGCTAAAATTGGACTGTTGATGCATCTGCTGCAATGCCTGTCATTTATGCAGCATATTTTCGCTTTCAGTTTGATTGCCATCACGTACCTGGCAAGCTTAATGTAGCAGCTGATGCAATTCCCCGCAATATTCTCCCTCTCTTCTAATCTCTAATGCCACAGGTTGCCCGCACCCAAATCCCTACCACCATCCAGGACATAGTGGTAACTCAGCAGCCACAATGGGAATCGCATGCCTGGACAAGACTGTTTCTGAACTCATTAACTAAGGACTCTCACCCTCAACCAGGTCCAACTATCAGTCAGGATGGAAATGCTATCGGCAGTTCTGCTTGCAGTTCTCACTGATGCCCCTACCGGCAGTAGAGGACACAACTCTGTGCCTTTGCGGCATACTTGTCAGAAACTGTCAGCTGGCAGACTGTGAAGTCCTATAAGTCAGCCATTCGTTTCTACCACATTCGTTATCATGACCCTGACCCTTCCTCTCAACAAATGCCTAGACTAACTTAATATTGAAAAGCATTCACAAAAACTCACCGGAGTACCGGCGCCCCAGGCAGCACCCAATCACCTCAGACATCCTCAAGCAAATTCACTTCCACTGGTCGCAAACCCCAATTGACTATCGCAAAACAATGCTGTGGGCAGCTTTCTGCCTAGGATTTTCCGCATTCTTGAGGCCAGGTGAGTTTGCAGTTTCTTCCACCCAGCAACATCAACATGTACTCACTCTCTCAGATATCTCAATCGACTCTAGAACCAATCCGCAGATCCTACATGTTCACCTTTGCAGTAACAAAACAGACCCCTATGGGGAAGGTGACGACCGGCTTCTTAGCAAGACCAATTCTATCTTGTGTCCAGTATCCTCTATACTTGCATACCTAGCTGTCAAGACCATCAACGCAGGGCCCTTTTTTCCTTTTCCAGAATGGTACACCACTCTCGGTCACACCTAAGGGCAGCACTCTCTGACACTCTCAATGAATTAGGAGTCAACCCTGAAAGTTTTAAGGGCCATTTTTTTTTCGCATAGGGGCCGTCTTCACAGCTGCAAGGGCTGGATTAAGCAATTGTTTATCCAAATGCTAGGGTGATGGACGTCAACTGCCTTCAAACAGTATATCCAGACACCTCAAGAAGACATACTACATTCAGCTCCCATTATGGCAAACACATCTGTACTCAGCAACTGATATTGCCAACAGTGAACTGTCCAGAGAAGTGTTTGTTTTATTAGTAGTCCCTTTCGTTGTACTCTTGTTCTGTATATACATTTTCCAGCAACACACTGTACAAATCTTTCTTATTATACACATTGACTCAATTGTATGTGCCTGCTTCACGGTATACGCATGCCTTGATGCCACGCAGTGCCAAATAACGGTTAGCTGTCATGCAGTATGAGTTGCCACATGCAATTGAAAATAGTATCATAGAGGCAGTTAGATACTGGATCTCATAATTGCATTTACATAACGAAATATTACATGGAGGGAGTGTCCTGTGTTGCACACCAACTTGGAGGATGTTGTCGACATACACTCCCTCCATTATTTGATCTGGCCTGGCTGCTGCATGCATGCTGTATATGGCCGTTAGCTGTGGCCTATGCTTGTGTGTTCTGGCTCTGTGCAGAGGTGGGGAGGTGGCCCCAGTAGTGCTACCAACCATCTCATTCCCCCACCTCATGGAGAGAAACACTTACAGTAACTGTAATAATAATAATTATAACCATAGGCCTCTCGTTTAGTGTTAGCTCATTTAGATCTTGCAATTTTTTTATCTTCAGCACTTTTCATGCCTCTACAGTAGCAAGGCTGTATTCGTATCAGGTTTTGTAAGGCTCACAGTTGCAGCCACCGAATGTTTAGCCATTCTACTTTATGAGTGTGCTGCTTGCGATAAACTCATCTCCTTTCTGAGTGAAGCTGTAGATACAGTCATTTGTATTCATTTTGGTAGAGTAAAAGGATTCTTTGACGGCAATTTTCTACATCTTCACCACTCTTCAGGAATGAATACTTGTGTTTTCCTGCTCAACTCCAAAATCACGGTTTGTATGTATTGAGTGTAGTATAAGGATATTCGTCACTCCATCCAGAACAGGGTGATGTTTATGTTATGGTTAGTAGTTAGTTGCAGGTGCTTGTACAAACATGACAGTACTTCGTTGAATACCCTGAAAGCAACTGATTCGGGCCACATGAATATTGGAGTAGGCAAAGATTGTTGCAAATCGAGTGTAATCATGTGTGTACTGGACCTTGGTTTGCTTAAAGTAGAAAGTTGCTGGGATACTCTTTGTGCTTTGGCAGTAAAAACTCTCCTTCTAATCACTCTTTTCCTGAGGGTTATCAGCAGCAGAAACATGAATTTGAAGGTCATCACATATGTATCAGACTTTGGGCTGTGTGAACATGGGTGCATGAGTGATAATATAAATGTGTGCGTCAAGAGATAGGGGAAGTGGGGTGGCAGGAAAAGAGAGAGAGAGAGAGTGCTCTTTGTGATAAATACTTTTGATATACTCATTCACTAACAGGTTGCTTGCCATAGAACACTTTTCTTTGTAGAGATGAAATAACTTTGACAAGCCAAGAAGAGGTGACAGTTTCGGTACAGGTTGGCCTTTCGAGAATAAGTGGCTTCAATACTTAGCTTTCTTATGTATTCCATTAGACACTGTTTACTCTCCTGTGTAGTTTTGTTCTTCGGTATATGTCTTGATCAACATGTGCCGTTTCTTGTCCTGTAGCAAGAGCTTTTAAAGCTCTTTTGATTCAACCATCTGAGACTCCAAGAATCGATCGGAATGCTACTTTGCACACTGGCTAGAACACTTGGCCCTCTCGCAAAGAATACTACTCTTAAATCATTTTCCTTTTTTTGTGTATCTTTGTTCCACTGCAGTCACCCCAATTACCGCAACATCTGTACGTGTTTTAACATTGAAATTACCCATATCCCAAAAGCCATTAAAAACTTTCAGAAACAAAACCGTATGCCGTTGTAGAACCTGTGTGTATATAAACGTGTGAGTACATATTATGTCTGTGTGCATGTAAATGTGAGCAAGTGTGCATGAGTATGTGAGCATATGTGTGCATGAGTATGTGCTACAACATACAGGTTTTCCTGGAGATGTGTCCATTTTCCCCCAACCTTTTCTTCTAATATTTGATTAACAATCATGCTGTCGCTAGTTACCCGCATTTTTGGTAGTGTTCATCAATACAACTGCTTTGAATATTCATTCCATCATTACTATTCACTGATTGTTCCTCTTAGGAGCTTAACTACTTTCATTGCTTTCATACTCCGAATCGTCACTTTCTTCCTCTTCACTGATCTCATACTAAACTTAGCTGGCCTCATCTTGAGAGGTGGCCTGATCTTGAGAAGTAGCATGATCTTGAATGGTAGTCTGTTCTTGGGGACTGAGATATTCATTGCTAGAACCCAAGTTCAGCAACAACATCTTTGGCTGATAATGTTGCGATGGCCCAGTGCTCATACCAAAAATATGGCAGATTTTGCTGTCTTCTAAGGATCAGGGAAACATTTTCTCACAGTCAGTATGACTGTCAGAATAGGCCCTAATTTTCACAACAGTGCTCAAATTATAACGCACACTGACTCACCGCTGACTCTGACATCTCTGCCGAGACACAATAGCTGCAAACTCGTCGTTTGGGCTTTAAATGCTTACTACAAGTGAGTGTTTTGGGCCTGGTGCGGCACACAGGAGAGACTCACAGACCACCTCCACTTTACTGGAAAGTACAGTCTCAGAGGAGATACGACAGCCGTGTGTCATGCTGAGCTGGCATTTTTAGCGCACATGTGCTTTTGTCCATACAATTTGCACGTAACACTAGGAGCTTAAGTACTAAAGTGGTCACGTGCAGTAAATTTAAAATGCCAGCTCAGCATGACACACGGCTGTCATACCTCCTCTGGTACACTCCTGCACACCCTCATAAGATTCTTGTACACCCTTCTTGGACACCCTCATAATGTTCTTGCACACCCTCATAAAATTCCTGCACACCATCATGTGATTCTTGGACACCCTCATGACTTTCTTGCACACCCTCATGTGATTCTTTCACACCCTCATTGACTAAAATCATAGTTAACCTAATTTTGACACTGATAAAACACCATAGTACAGCACTTTAATGATTTTTCAGTGGAGAGAGTTATCGAGGAGTTAAAACAGAATGCCCCTGAAGTAGTTGAGTTATTCAAAGTGTTGGGACAAACACATTGGCATACTGAGCAAGATGTTCACATTCATGTTAATTGCAAGATCTACAAGTAAACAGGTATGTTAAAATGATATCACATGATAAACTATACAATGCATTGTCATGCATGTACATGCAGGCAATAGCAGTTCTAAATCACATTGGCGTGTACCTCCTACACTACTTTGTGGAAATACCTGTGTCACCTAACTATCGAAGCCAAATACTTAGAAGCAATACGAAGTGGCCATTGGATATGGGTGTATGACAACCTAAACCTTTCATCAACACATTTGATATGAGTGTGAAAGTAAAATATATTACAAATAATTGCAGAAACTTACATGATTGCAGAAACTTACGTGATCACTATATGATATACTATCATTGTCATTCAACAATGATGAATGTGACCTCCAGACTAGTAGTTAGGATCCGGTATCTTCTGACTTTGATTTTAACTGGTCTGACAAAATCCTGCAGTGGCCTTGTGATTCAATTTCCAATGAAGATGTTTTGCCAAGTGAACATGATGCTCAAGTGTTGAACCAACATGCTGTCCATTTCTTTATGGAATTTGGTTAAAAATTTTAACAGTCTTTAAGATTTGGAAAAGCTTGTCCCAAATGTTGAAGCAATCCATCCTGTGGAGAAGAAATTGTGCCAATGAAGTTGTTACTGAAGGATGAAAAAGCAAAGCAATTGAAATCTTAACCCAGTTATATGATGATGCTGGCTTGTCAGGTGACCATCAGGTATATGCCAATTATAATTTCATTGATACAATAATATTACAGATAAAGCAATCATATATTCCTTTTATACACAACAGGTAATTTAGGGTGATCATCATACTTGTAAGGTCATCTGTGGTAGCACGTTATGGACAGTACTCAAGAGTACCTGAGTCAGATCCTAAAGATAGACTTGCATGGGCTTATGAGATTCCAGGTATATTATTCTGTTGTGTGTAAATATAGAAGTGTTAATGTCATCAATCATATTTATAAATTATATTACTACATACATGTGCCATATGATTATACAGGTGACTTTCATGTCCTGTGGGAATGTTTGAGAGTTATATTTCGAGCCACATGGTAACCAAGGATCCCTTAGCAGAATGAGAAGCAAAATCAACCATAAACAAGTTGACAAGGCAGTGAAGGTGGGAAATGAGTTTCTACTTCACATGTTTAAGGCCCATCTTACAGCATGGATCTGCACCCACTTGAAACTACTGACAACATCCCTCACACAAAACTCTGCAATGGTTACAAGCGACTGCAGAAGCTCTGCTGCCAGAAACGTCGATGCCATGCAGTGTTGTCTGCTGATCCCATTGTATATGCAATGCATCAGTAATTTCTACATACTGCCTT
>CAXIPT010000135.1:5154-26647 GCA_964030475.1 Tethya wilhelma
AACAGCCATTCCATCTTGTTTGCGTTCTTTTTACGATTTTGCCATTCCTGTGTCTCATTACATTTCCAATGTTTTTTTTTTACTTGTTTATTATGAGTTCAAATGTGTAAATGATTTATGATTGATGAACACAACTTTTGAAAAGATTCTGAAGTTTACTATAATGATTATCATGAACGTGTAACTAATACAGCTTGTTGAGGTTATTACTTGCTGCTATGCATAATTGCTCTGTTGCTCCACATGCCTTTCTTTGTAATATCGATACCTGCATAGAAGCCAGGTTCTGAAAAGGTCCACATGTTTTGAACTGGCCAATCATCTAGTTGTCAACAATTCTCTGATGCAACAACTGCATCTTCTGTGAGCTCAGCTCAAGACGTAGTCATTATCCAGCTTAAGATGTATATATAAACTACACACATTTCAGAATTACATGCTAGAATTTTTTTCCTCATCATAATCATGATTGCATGTGTAATAAGTTCAACTATTTTGGAGGCTCCTTTTTTAGGAATGATGTACAGATCAGATATCCTGAAGACTTGGTAAAGTGTGACGTAAATACATTGTGACAAGAAGTTAAGCACACAACCTGTATTCATAGATCAAACTTAAATACTAATTATAGAAGAAGTATTCACTACGGGGTTGTATTTGTCACATGGGACACTATATCACATATCTACTCTCATATGATTCACAATGGTATTAAGTTGATGATAACAAGGTAGTACATCCACATTATGTATTATGTGAAATTTTTAATGATATTAGTAATTAAATACAGGTCAAGCACATATCAAAAGAAGAAGCCCTAAATCAAAAGCCGTATCTGCTTTTCTATGAAAGGAATATCAGTGTCCAAGTATGTAAGCATCAGGCACTGAGGCATTGCAATTAGTGAACATTCATGTTATAGATTATCATACAATTTGTCGAGTATATGTATAAGGGTTTTAAAATCATAATACATTATTTCAATGTCTTTTTTTATACGCAAATATATAGAATGGGAGTAAGTTAGTAGATACAAAGTGTCCTGCAGTCCAACAGTCAGTACCATCGCAACCCAGTGTAACCAAAACCCAAGGTAAAGAAAGAGATCTAATGAGGCTATGCTTGAACCATCTGTTAACTCCAATCAACTACATTCTTTAGTGGGAAACGCGCTACAATTTCTCAGCAACCCATGGAAAACTGTCCTGATTGCTTACCAACAGCTACTGGTAAGAAATCCATTTCGTAAATATAAATGTGCATGCACATACAAAGTTATATGCATATAACACGAAATACAGTATCAACAATTCATACATATAACAGATATCAAGAACTGCATGCAGAGGTTATGCTGCAAAGATGAGACTGATTTTATTGACATAACACCAGTCTTTAACAGAGAGCAGAGGTACACATTGAAAATGGATGTCTTGGTCAAAAAAGCTTCTACCATAAGGATTTTTTTTGGCTCGATGATTTGGTACATACTTTATTATAGTATACATTCCTGAGTGCACTTTCACACTTCACATGTATTGTTACAAAAATTCCAGGTTGTAAATGCATACTCAGTACTGATATCAAATGCTTGTTAGGTAGAGTAAGCGATCAATGCTCGGACACCATCAATTATCGGACGCTATTCTGACTTACCTGTGGGCGTTGCTGCTTCGAGACTATTACCATTAGACTGCTCGTGAAAATCTACTCCAGGTTGTGCAAACATCCAGCCCCACCCCCTTTCTGTTCTGGCACGATTAAAGGGTGTGTCCGAAATAATCAATAGTCGGCCCAAAAAATCACATCACGGACGGCAGCTCAAAACAACCTGTAAACTTGTGGTAGAGCTACCCAATCTGGAGATTAGAAAGTTCAGTTCTCTTGCTATTAATATTCCAAGAGAGGAGCTGATTGCAGGCAGCAGTGTCTTAAACGAAACCATCATATCATTGAGGTCAATTGAAGTTACATAGTCTTCTAATCTACAGTGACTCATGCATATATATTTTTTGCAGGACAAGATGTACTACTGGATAGCTTTGGGAGTTCACTGGGCGATGCTAGTAGTCAATTTATACAGAAGCCGAGAGTGAGCATTTACATTTGTAATCAATTCTACCAGTTCAAGAACGTATTCACACATATAAATTCACATTCACTACTAATTCTGAACATATTGAAAGGTATTCATGTTTACCTTCCTACGGAAGCCGAGAGTGACCATTCACATTCAGGTTCACATTCACGATCAATTACTAACGTATTCACGTATTCATGTTCACATACATGATTAATTCCACCTGTTTAACAACATACCGTATAGTGGGAAATTTTCGTGGGGGAAAATATTTAGTTTTTGTCTTGAATAGAAATTTGCGATGAAAATTTTGCGTCTTGATCTCAACATTTCGTGATGACCACATACCTTACAAATTTCATGGGGGAAAATTTTTGCGGAAAGCTGCCAAACAGCAAAATTCGCAAAAATTTCCTGCTATACGGTATTCACAAATTCGAGTTCACATTCACCAGGTATTCATGTTCACATTCAATCAGTCCACCGGTTAAGCAACGTATTCACATGTTCAGGTATATTCACACATTTATGTTTACCAGACCGTGTATTTACGCATTCAGGTTCCAGTTCAGGTTCTTGTTTCCAACTTCTGTATACATTCATGCATAATTTTGATTTTGCCCTATTACGCATGCGCATGAATAATATTTAGCCATTTTTACCTCGTGGTTGTTAGCCTTCAACGAAGATTTTGCCCTTGTTGCCAATTTTGCCATTGCCCATTTTGCCACAGCCGATACCGCCACAAAATAATGGACGATTTTGTGAAGGAGCTAAAGAACCATAATGTAAGTTCAGATGCTCTGGCATTCTTGATGGATGGTGAGAAGATCACAAATTTTAATACCCTGTATGCTCTGGATGACCGACACATGGACAAGATAATGGAAAAGATTCCAATGCTGGCATTCTAAGGCTGGCAAAAATAAGAAATAGTGAACTATTTTAAGTCGTAAGTTTGACCAAAATGAACTATTTAATACTAACATCATATGCATGCCGAAGATCATTGTTTGAGAGTCAGCCGTGGACTAAAGAAAGGCCAAGCCACAAACTCTGCAGGTATGTAAGCGTAAGGCCATTATGCTCAAACTTTTACCAATAATTCTATTCCACACTTCTTAAAAAAATTCCCTATTATTCCCCTTAATATCCCTATTATTCCCATGAATTTTGAAATGATTTGCATATAATTGTCATAATTATTGATATAGCTTTAACATTGACAAGTCATAACATTATGCAACTTAAGCACTCAGTGGCGTAGCCAGGAGGGGATTAGGGGGGCACTTGCCCTCCCCTTTTTTTCATGGAACAATAGCAAATTAATTTTTATTAGCTCTTGTAAACTTACATGCACATAAACTACATGGCGATTGCTAGCTAATCAATGGCAACAGTACATTAATTTTCTTGATCATTGCAATGCTGAAGTCCAGGAAACACTCATAGAGTCTAAGACTGTACTGCTGCCCGTCGCGATCGCTGTAAGCAGAAGTTTAAAGTTTAATCCGCATGCAAGCATATATTATGTGGGTGTGGCTGCATGCATGGTGTACTTTCGACCTCTAAGCCATTGATGAAGTTATTGATGAATTTTCTAGGCGACATCCAAGGCGTCTACAGCTACTTGAAGCCTGCTTTTAAACCTTGTTTTAACACTTCTATTCAAGTACTTCTTTGAACCCAATCACACGATCCAATCTAATTACCAATAACCACCATAAATGATGGTGTCAATTAGTGGGTGTGGTTTCCGGTCCAAAATTTTTTCACGACCCCTTTTCTTGAATCCTGCCTACGCCCCTGGCACTGATTAGCACATAAGACATCTTATCATTGAACACATCTTACACCGAACAACTATCTTCTGTTGAACACTATAGTATCATAAAATACATAATTATCGCTTGTTGTACTGTAGCATTAGAGAAGTTTGCACATAGTCTTGCAGACTGGTGTCCTGCTGATAAGCTTTGAGTAGCGAAAAGACTCCCTCTGCCGCTGCAGATGATGGTTGAATCAAAAAAATCTTTCTAGCACATGTAGACCAGTGTGGTAGAGTAGCAGAGTTTAGTTTCCACCACTGAACAGGGTCAAAATCCTCACTCGAATCTACAACTCAAGCTAAAGAATCAGGAAGCTCCTTCTTGAGCTCTTCAATTTTGGCTGGTTCAATAAATGGCACAGTCGACAAGTACTCGTTGAGAGGGGTAGCTGTTGGATTCATGGTGGCAACTTGCTGAGGTGAGAAGAGACGACAAGCCTTAAATATCTATCGCCAGTGGCTTTTTCAAGCTGTTAGAAAGCTGATGATTGAAATAATTAAGAGCACTTTGAACACACCCTCTTGCCCAATTTTCATGAAATGGGTGAGACCTTGGCTGTTTAGTCAGTTTCTCAGAAAGTGCTCTTATATTGGAAATGTTCTCAACCCTTACTGATTGCTTAACATTCTCTCCATTATTTCGAAGCATTTTAAAGAAAGAGGCCCATGCACCTCCTTCCAAAACATAAAAAGCTTTGACAAAAGGCTCACTCCAATCAATAACCGCTGCAATTTTAATCTGCAACTTCGATTTTGTTTCAACATCGCTGAACAGACCCAACAACTGAAAAGGCCCAATATCATCATTTTCTCTAAGAAAAGGCTCAACATCTCCAAAATGAAGTAGTATGTGTTGTATAACCTCCCATTTGGACAACCACCTTGTTCTATTGACATACTCTGGCCAGTTCTATCTCTTTAAAGCATTCTACACTTGGGACTATGTGAAACTATGCTTATCCAAAGTGTTATAAACTTATGCAAGGTAGGGTTTCAAAATGCTCACCTACATGGTCACCCCACATCTACAACTATTGGATAAACAACTGAGAGGGTTTGCATTGCAACATTGTGTACAGAAGCTCTATCTCTCATACTTGCAAGCAGATTGTTATATTGGATGCTGTAGGCTGTAGATAATACACAAACAAGTTCTCTTGCTACCTCCTCACCTGATATATAAAGACTTAGAAAGCATCTGAACCCTGATTAGCTGTTGCTTAATAGATCGTACCATAATGGCCATTGCCTCCTAAAGCAAGAACAATGAAAGCACCGCTGGTGCACGAGCCTCGGCACACTCAACTAGCTTAGTCTCGAGGGCCAGCCTCTTACCTTGGAAAGAGTCTGACTACACTTGAACTAGCTAGTGCACTTGTAAAAGAGCGGATTAAAATATCACAAGTTACAGCTAATGTATGGTATGGGTATATGATCAAGAAAACTAATGCACCTATATTTTATATAGGCCCAAGTTATAGCCTAGTCCACAAGCTAGGCCCACAGATTAGCTGCATAACTCTGTGCCGAAGACATCATAGTAGGCACTGAACTAGCTACATACAGTAGATATACAATACTAAAATCTATGAAAGCACCAACCTCCAGCATTTTTAATGGGTTCTGAGATCTGCCTGTGCATGATAAGTAAGTATACTGTTAGTCCATTCAATTTTCTAGTACCAACACTGAGTATAGAAGTAGTGGGAATTCCAACGGTGTGTTTTTAAAATCATAATCCTTATACAGTGTTATGTGACTCTGGGAATTAAAACAAGCATGCACAGATGAAGGTACTTTCCGGCCATTCACTTTTCTGGTTTTGGAGACACTAAAAATCCGAAAATTTTCAACAGATTTCCATTTTTTTCATTTTTAAATGATACAGTCAGGATGGGTGGGAACTGCACGCGCCTGTGCTTAATAGCTTGTATTGGTGATGTGGGTTTGATCTCATTTGTTATTATCATAAATTGTTTTATTTAGGCCTTTGTTTGAAAGTTTGGTTAGGGTTCCTAATTTGCATATCCAATAATATTCTTTCTGTTTTAACCATGTGTTTAGATTTTCTCTATCAAGGTGATGGGGTGCCATTTCTAGGATCTGGAATTTTATGTCTGCTCGTTTGTGGTTACTGTTCTGTATGTGTTTTCCTATGCCTGAGGTATTTGATTGTAGGTGTTCAAATATTCGGTATTTAATTGGTCTGGTTGACATTCCAACATATTGTGCTTTACAATCTTTATGTGTGCAAGTGGCTAGATATATGATGTTTTTGGTGTCGCAATTGTATTTTTCATAAGGGACAGGCAGATTTATCGGGTGTTTGGTTCTGTCGTGGGTGCTTATTGCGAAAGTGTTAGTGGTTAGGATTTTACAGGTAAAACAGTTCTTTTTGCATTTTCTGATGGGGTTAGTGAAGTTATCTTGGAACAGGTTGAGTGGGTATTTTTCTTCAATGGTGATTGGATTGGTAGGGGTGTTTGTTTGACTGGTTTCTTTCGCCGAGTCTTTTGACAGTGGGGCTAGTTTAGCTCTGACTAGGAGGTTTCTAAGTGATTTGTTACCTCTAGTTACTACGAGGGGTGGTTTGGGAAAGATTTGTTTAAGGGTCTGGTCATTTTTAATTGATTTCCAGTGTTTTCTGATTATGTTTTTGATTCGTTTGGTATCGTCATTGTAGGTTGTAAATAAGAATGTTTGGTTGAGTCTTTTGGGTTTGTTTTTCCTTTTTAAGGTAAGGTGTCTATTGTGGTGTTTGGTTTTGTGGATGATTTGTTTTGTTTCTCTTGGTGGGTAACCTCTTTCATCAAGTTTAGCTATTAGCTTCTCTTGCATGTTCATGAAATTGTCCTTGTTTGAGTTAGTTCTTAGGTATCTCGTGGTCTCTCCAATCATTATAGCTTTCTTAGTTTCTGTGGGGTGGTATGATTCGGCATGTACATATAGTTGTTTATTGGTTTTTTTGATGTGTGTTTTTACGTCAAGTACGTTCGTTGCACTAAATCTTTCTCCTTTGTATAGTTCTAGATCTAGGAATATTAGTTTGTTTTAATCTGCTTCGAATGTGAATTTAATCGTTGGGTGTATTTGATTGATTGCTGAGATAAATTCTTTAAGTTTCTCACGAGATCCTACCCAAATTAGGAAAATATCATCTATAAAGCGTTTCCATAGTTTTATGTTTTCTTTGGATTGGTTGATCATTATTTCTTCAATTACTCCCATGAAGATGTTTGCATAACTTGAGGCCATTTTGGTCCCCATTGCTGTTCCTTGTAGTTGTTTATAGAATTGACCGTCAAATGTGAAGATATTGTTTTCTAGTACCATTTTCATTAGCTCTTTGATTACAAGTACATGTGGTTGTTCCGGGTATTTGTATGCATCCAGGTGTTCGGCTAAAAATGTGGTTATTTTTTCTACGCCATCTGTGTGCGGTATGTTTGTGTATAAGGATGTTACATCTATTGATACTAGAATACCTTTTGTAGGAATTTTGGTTTTTTCGATGAGATTGATGAATTCATTACTGTCTTTGATGTGTGATGGTAGGCTTTTTACAAAGGGTTGTAGCCATGTGTCAACAAATTTTGAAATGTTTTCTGTAATGCTGTTACAGCTTGACACAATCGGTCTGATTGACATTAGGTTTTTGTGTATTTTTTTAAGGAAGTATAGTCTGGATGTTCTTGCTCTATTTGATGGTTTGCAATATGCGTACCATTCTTTTTTTAGAAATCCATTTTCATGTAATCTTTCTAGTTTATCATTAATGAGATCCTTGTGTTTATCAGTGGTGTCATGAGGTAGCTTTTCATATATTTGAGGGTCGTTAAGGTGTTTAAGTCCCTCATTTACATAGTCCTCTCTACCTTGGATGACAACTGTTGATCCTTTGTCTGCTTTGTTTATGATTATGTGTTTATTGTGTTTGAGTTCATTTAGTGCTTTTCGTTCTCTTCTTGTCATGTTGTCTGATTTGGTTTGCTTGTGTTCTGTTTCATCAATGATTTCTAGTCTCATTCTATGGATAAAAGTTTCGAGTTTATCATTAGGGCAATGTCTAAAAATCTAAAAAATCTAAAAATCTAAAAATCTGAAAAGTTACAAGAGATTTTCATTTTTCACTTTCTGTTTCTTTATCTGGATGCTTAAAGGATTTTGTAACAAGATTCCCATTATTTTGTCCACTGAAAAAGTTAAAAATGGAAAACAGCTTCAAAGTTCCCACCCACCCATATTGCCATAGTCTCTAGAGTCACATGACCAGTCATGTGACACAGTTTTTAAAATATTGCTGAATCAGGCACCCCACACTCTAGAAATATAATACCCACATGTATGTAGATACAGCTAAGGGTCTCTTCAAACATGCATAATTATAATTTATTACTGCTTTATTATGATACATATATAGAGAGTTACACATTCATAAGTCATTATATGTGATTACTGGCATGTGAGCCTTGCACAGCATTCACAAAAGAACAGAGAGGATAACAATCAGTATCAATAATTATTATACATACTTGTACACCATAATTATACTGATGAAGCACTCGACACAAATAGACTTGACTGCTCAGAGTCTTCTTCAATAAATGTCATGATGGGACAAAAAAAAAAACAATCATAGTTGGCAATGCATATAAAAACAGGGTGTATGCATGATTTTAAGATGATAAACAATCACTCAAAATGTATCATGAGACTATAACAATATCAAGATCAAATCATAATAATCATGATAACCAATCAGGATTAATGAGATGCTGAATAATAACAATATCCAATGATTATGAACAATTCATGGTCTGACTCAGTGAAACTCATGCAACTCACAAGATCACTAGCTCCTTCAATTTTAAAGGTCACGGAATGAACGGAGGCCAGTCAGAAGGTCATCTAAGCCTTTCACTTCTTTGAGGTCCTCTGGGCTCACTGGATTTTGGTTGCAATGTGGACAAGACCTGCTATTGGCAAACCAATTTGCTAGACAGGCCTGACATCCCACGATTCTATTACAGCAAGGTGAAAATTTGGGCCTTTTGACTACTCCCTTACAAATGATGCACTCAAGTGTAGAAATAGCCTGTTCGGGTAATTTTCTTGCTGAGTTTTCGAAACTTAGCAGGACAGAGTGAATCTCTGATATCTTCCTTGACATTTCTGGGCTAGTGATTTTGGATTTCTTAGCAGCAGAGGGTTGGTCACCGAAATCGCTAGAACTGTCGGATGATTGCGTAAGATCAATAGCCGCATTGTATGACTTTTCTTTGCCACACACACGATCAAACATTTCATTGTGAACAGCAAATACTTTCCTGGAGGATTTCCAAAAATCTGCCCCCCTGGTGGCATCAGAGTCGGTCAGTTGGTTACATTTTGTATTGATTAGAACTACCTCAAAACCAACTTCCTCCTTAATACGCAGTGCAACACAAGAAACATTACATTCTTCATCTCCATTCAGTTTAACTATTATGTCAGTAATAACATGATGTGTGACTTTTTTTTTGGCAGATTTTTCTAAACGGACAAGAGAAATAGTTTTTCGGATGGTATTCTTCTTTTTCAGTGAAAGAGACAGAGGCTTAGATGTCATTGAGAATCCAGATGGTGCAGATTGAAAGAGGTTAAGGTTAGGCGAACTTGTAGCAGGTGGTTTCTCAGCAGATGTCTCTACATCGTCACCACATACTTCATACATTCCCAAATTACTTAGTTGTGACATATTAAATCGGCCTGATGTCCTATTTGGAAATAGGGCTTTGTCACAGAAGGACTCCTTTAGATAGAGTGTGTCCGGTTTTACCTTAAATACACTAGAGATTTTGGTCACCTGGGTAATGTGTGGGTAGTAAATTACAACTGCTAAATTGTAGACAGATATATAAAATTTCCTGATTCTAAATTTCTTTCTCCAATTGTTCGTTATAATTATGTATGCAATTAAAAGTTTATACGGCACAATTAAACTTAGCTAGCTCACACTTCTAANCCATTCCACTTGTTTGCTTTCTTTTTTATGATTTGGCCATTCCTGTGTCTCATTACATTTTAATGTTTTTTATTCTTGTAATAATTATTATACTGATTGTTATCCTCTCTGTTCTTTTGTGAATGCTGTGCGGCTCACATGCCAGTAATCACATATAATTATAATAATGACTTATGAATGTGTAACTCTATGTATATGTATCATAATAAAGCAGTAATAAATTATAATTATGCATGTTTGAAGAGACCCCTTAGCTGTATCTACATACATGTGGGTATTATATTTCTAGAGTGTGGGGTGCCTGATTCAGCAATATTTTAAAAACTGTGTCACATGACTGGTCATGTGACTCTAGAGACTATGGCAATATGGGTGGGTGGGAACTTTGAAGCTGTTTTCCATTTTTAACTTTTTCAGTGGACAAAATAATGGGAATCTTGTTACAAAATCCTTTAAGCATCCAGATAAAGAAACAGAAAGTGAAAAATGAAAATCTCTTGTAACTTTTCAGATTTTAGTGCTTCCAGAAACAAAAAAAGCGGAATATGAAAAGTTGAGAGCAATTTTTCACTTTCTTTTTTTAAAAAATGAAAAAAATGGAAATCTGTAGAAAATTTTCGGATTTTTAGTGTCTCCAAATCCAGAAAAGTGAATGGCCGGAAAGTACCTTCATCATATATGTGTAAGTTTGTGACTGCACGTCAACCAAGACTCTGTAGTGATGTAGAAAATCAGCATTTTTTATACAGTTATACCTGGCCCATGCCCTAGTTTTTACCTTTCTCTGTGTGTTTTTCCCACCCACCAACCCACTTTGATTTATCTTTAAGTATGCTTACTTAACAATTTTGTACAGTTGTACCTGGCCCATGCCCTAGTTTTTACCTTTCTCAGTGTTTAATACTCCCACCCACCAAACCAAGTAAGTTTGATTTAGTATGCTTACTTAGCAATTTTTTACAGTTATACCTGGCCCATGCTACCTTTCTCCGCTTGTTTTAATATTCCCACCAACCAACCTAAGTAATGCTAGTATGCAGTTTTCTTGCTAAGCATTTTTTTTAATAGTTATACCTTTCTATTTGTGTTTTCGCCCCGTCTCTTTTCCTTCTTTGTGATTTTTTTCAATTTTTCTTTACACGCTCATAATTAAAATTGCGGCATATACTATATAGCAAATGACGTCATTATCAGACAACCAATCAGATTAATCTTAGAAAACTACTGCGGCACTGTTGAGCTAGCTTGTAAAAAAACCCGCCTCGATTTGACCTTCTTGAACTGGTTGCTATGTATGGACCAATCAGATTGTAGTTTTTGGATTGTGCTTTGTAATTATTGTACACCTCCATGTGTAGCTATTGATTCAATAGCGTTTTGCTTGATCAAGAATGCCTTCAAAGAGGAGAGAGAAACAGTTTGCCTTTGCTCGTGATTGCAAGCGTTCTAAGAATTATTGGAAGGTACAGAAGATGAAATGAATGCAAGCAACAGTGAATCTAATTGTTTTTGTGAGACTGTGAATTATCAAAATTTATCTAAATCAAGAATCAGTAGCAGCGAGTCTAATTCTGGTGCTCAGGATGAAGATTCTATGCACTTACCTGAAGGTGAAGCTCTGCAGTTGAGAAGCAGTGAATCTCACAGGGGCAATTCTAGTCAGATAACTCAGGATGAGCTCGATAATGAGGATGAGTCATCGGGAGAGGCTGACAATTTCGATCCTGTGTCAGCTACAGCCTCATATGCATCTGAGTTGGTTCAGTCTCTCGATCATGATGCACTGCAATCTTTAACAAATTTCAGCTACATATCTCAATTACCAAGTAATTGGAGCTGCAGATTTAATCAGTCAAGCTCTGATAAGGGAGAACGGACAGTAGATGTAAATTCTTAGTGAACAAAGGAAGTTTTCCTGATAAAAAGAGCAAAAAACAAATATGACATGTGGTGCTTCTTATTGATGGGTAAATGAAGATCTGCTACAAAATTCCTCATTATCATAGCTCCATCATCTCGGTACGGAAGCCGAGAGTGACCAGTGGCGGATTCAGCTGGAAACCCATACAGCTGCACAGCTACACAGGTGAAAAAATAGCGTCAAAGATCCCCCTTTCAATTTGAAAAAAGAAAAATAATTCAAAATTTTACTGAAAATCAGTTTTTTGTGGAAGATAGAAGAGTTTCTGTCTGTGTTTTGCCATTTTTTTGCCATTCAGGCCCTGATCTGGCTAAATTTTAGCTGCACGCACGCAATAGGGACCGATTTTCAAACCGGAAGTGGGCGTGGTTACTGAAAAAATTTTCCTCGCGCATTGGTTAAATCTCCCCTATATAAAAACCTAGATCCGCCACTGGTGACCATTCACATTCACGATCAATTTTACCAGTTTAACAATGTATTCACCAATTCAGGTTCACGTTCACAATCAATTATACTAGATTAGCGACATATTCACACATTCAAGTTCACATTCCCGATCAACAATTTATTCACACACTCAGGTTCACATTCACAATCAGTTCTACTAGAGTAAGTGATTGCGTTTTCCAGGACACAGGCACATTTAGGTCACTAACTAAAACCACTTAGCAGCTAGGCAATAATATGACAATTACCTAAATCATACAAATTTCTTTCACACAAAAGATGGACTTTTAGGACCAAGATATGAATTGAGGGCTTTCAATACTGACAAATAATTTTCAATAATAGTACAATTATTTCGACGATTTTTAATAGTAAAAGATAAATTAAAGCTATTAATAAGGAAAAGACAATTATCAAAAAAGAAAGTTTCAGTAGGTACACCAACTTTAAATTTCTGTAGAAATTTCTTCCTAGCCACACATGGAAACTGTAAAATCTCCTCCTTCTAAAAACACTTGAATGTGTCCACAGCTTTGCGAAGCTCATCATAAAATGAAAGAAAACAGTAGTTCGTCTGAGAGAGGTCATAAGACATGGCTATGGCATCCAAACATATTAAAAACCAAAATCTCTGTTGATAAGTAGCCTCTAGTAGCATACTGAATGACTACATTATTCCCAGTACGGTAGTACTGGGTACACAGGAATGGTACAGATGGCCCATTAGCGCAATACAAATATTCACGCAAATAACTCTGCAAAAACTGAGCGCTTGNATGTTTTTTATTCTTGTTTGCTCTCATTTTTTCATAATTCTATCATAGATAACATATATCGGAGTATATTATCTATGATTCTATCAATGAGTTTGTGCCATGTGTATCAGTGTGCGATGGTGTCCGAGCTGACTGAATGTGTGACGGTACCTGTCCCAGTGCTAGCTTCAAGTACTGAATTTGCAGGACCTGGCATCACTGCAGGTGGAGCAGTGGCATCACAAAACTTTGTTGCCTTCAGTGCTAAGTTGCTTATTCAATAGTAGCAAGATAGTTATTGAAGAAAGGCAGATAGAGTTCACTGGTCCTTTGCTGGTCAGATAAGCTGTGGATTCCAAATAACGCACACTTGCTTATGTGGAAAGGGTCGTCAACTTGAATTCCCAAGTATTCATGAATATGCATGAGTTTAGAAATTAATGGCGGCCATACGGAGAAGGCGCTTTCTGTCTTGTATCTAGCGACTGGATGAGAGACATGAAAAACCGATGCCAAAAGCGACTGAAGACAAAGATACCAAGTTTATTCGTTCAAGAATCAGCTTCTGAAAGTGAGCGGTCTCTGAGAAAAGCCTTGCCAACATAGAAGAATAAGAAGAAGAAGAAGAAGAAGAAGAAGATGGAGAAAATTGGAGGTTTGGCATAGTTTAGTTTGGTACATTAGCGATGGTTTTAGGCCATGTTTTTAGGCTTGTTAGAAAGAGAATGAGCTAAATAGCAGCTTGAGAAGCCTTTTAGTGCCAAGCGCTCAGTTTTTGCAGAGTTATTCGCGTGAATATTTGTATTGCGCTAATGGGGCATCCGTGCCATTCCTGTGTACCCAGTACTACCGTACTGGGAATACATACTTGTACACCATAATTATACTGATGAAGCACTCGACACAAATAGACTTGACTGCTCAGAGTCTTCTTCAATGGATGCCATGATGGGACAAAAAAAACAAAAACAATCATAGTTGGCAATGCATATACATTAGATCAAAACAGGGTGTATGCATGATTTTAAGATGATAAACAATCACTTAAAATGTATAATACAATGTCATGAGACTATAACAATATCAAGATCAAATCATAATAATGATAACCAATTAGGATCAATGAGATGCTGAATAATAACAATATCCAATGATTATGAACAATTCATGGTCTGACTCAGTGAAACTCATGCAACTCACAAGATCACTAGCTCCTTCAATTTTAAAGGTCACGGAATGAACGGAGGCCAGTCAGAAGGTCATCTAAGCCTTTCACTTCTTTGAGGTCCTCTGGGCTCACTGGATTTTGGTTGCAATGTGGACAAGACCTGCTATTGGCAAACCAATTTGCTAGACAGGCCTGACATCCCACGATTCTATTACAACAAGGTGAAAATTTGGGCCTTTCGACTACTCCCTTGCAAATGATGCACTTAAGTGTAGAAATAGCCTGTTCGGGTAATTTTCTTGCTGAGTTTTCGAAACTTAGCAGGACAGAGTGAATCTCCGATATCTTCCTTGACATTTCTGGGCTAGTGATTTTGGATTTCTTAGCAGCAGAGGGTTGGTCACCGATATCGCTAGAACTGTCGGATGATTGCGTAAGATCAATAGCCGCATTGTATGACTTTTCTTTGCCACACACACGATCAAACATTTCATTGTGAACAGCAAATACTTTCCTGGAGGATTTCCAAAAATCTGCCCCCCTGGTGGCATCAGAGTCGGTCAGTTGGTTACATTTTGTATTGATTAGAACCACCTCAAAACCAACTTCCTCCTTAATACGCAGTGCAACACAAGAAACATTACATTCTTCATCTCCATTCAGTTTAACTATTATGTCAGTAATAACATGATGTGTGACTTTTTTTTTGGCAGATTTTTCTAAACGGACAAGAGAAATAGTTTTTCGGATGGATATTCTTCTTCTTTTTCAGTGAAAGAGACAGAGGCTTAGACGTCATTGAGAATCCAGATGGTGCAGATTGAAAGAGGTTAAGGTTAGGCGAACTTGTAGCAGGTGGTTTCTCAGCAGATGTCTCTACATCGTCACCACATACTTCATACATTCCCAAATTACTTAGTTGTGACATATTAAATCGGCCTGATGTCCTATTTGGAAATAGGGCTTTGTCACAGAAGGACTCCTTTAGATAGAGTGTGTCCGGTTTTACCTTAAATACACTAGAGATTTTGGTCACCTGGGTAATGTGTGGGTAGTAAATTACAACTGCTAAATTGTAGACAGATACATAAAATTTCCTGATTCTAAATTTCTTTCTCCAATTGTTCGTTATAATTATGTATGCAATTAAAAGTTTATACAGCACAATTAAACTTAGCTAGCTCACACTTCTAAGTAACTTTGACAGCTAGACTACCTACCTCAACATCTTCCATCAAAAATATGACATGCTTTTCTCCTTTTTCCAATGTGACACTCTCAGCTGCCATATTCGGACTTCAAAACAACAAAAAACAAAGAGCAAACTTTTTCAGTACTTGCACTTGACCTCGTGATTCTGTTACTGAAGTGCGCATGCGCATAAGATGTAATACATGTGGGCGTTCAACCAAAAAATTTAATTTTGATATGAGTCAACTGTAGAGCAACCATTAATGATGTTGGGACTCTTGTATTATTTACAAACATTAAAAGCTAAATCATAGTTCTATTGAACAACACTGATCACTCAATTAGTGCGACGGTGAATACTGAATGGTTAATTGTAAGTACATTAAAAGAGCTTGCTTAAATTGGTCACCATCACTACTGATGGTGTTGTCGTATACATCTTCAAAATTAGCAAATCTTACATTAAAGTCTCTTGATCGATTCTGTTTAAGTTGAGAGTATTGAGCAAGAGGATCAATACCGAAGCTTGAATCTCTTGATAGCTTCCCTCCAGAATTTTCATAAGAGATCACAGCATCTTCAGTTGAAGGGATAGTTGAAATAGGTAACCTAGTGGTGTTATCATGTGATTGTGCAAGTTGATTTGGAACTCCTGCATTTCGACCATCAATTCGGTGTGCATTCCATGCAGATATGAATCTTTTCAGTCCTATGGAACAAACTTGAATAGTTATCCATGATACACAATATTTTGTTGTGTCATCATTCATATTAATTAAACTTGAGCTTTCCATGTCGATGAGAACTTCTTTAATTGGGTAGTTAACTCTCCTATTTATTTCAGGCCATAACCTTTCTACCCTGTGGTTGTTTGTTGACGTAGTTTGGATAAATGAAGGAGTATCAGTGTGCCCTCTAACTTGTGAGGAAACATAGCCCTGAACAGCTAACATTAAAAAAAATTCCGTGCCAACTTGTTCCCACATTCCAATTTCAAGTAAAATTGGCCGAAATAGCATTTCGTATATAGCTATTGGGTTTTTGACTGGCATCGTAACACATCGAACAATTTTCCTACTAAATCCATCAACTGCTAACACATGAGTAGCTCCATACATTCTTAATTTTTCATTTTGATCGCAGTGTAATTTGTGACCAAAATGATTGGCTCGGTAGAGTGAAGGATTATGGTCTCTAATACCAGAGTCTATCCTCCTAGCAGTGTGATGATATGGAGCTATCCGTTGTAGAGAGGAACTTACACGGTGTTGGCTTATATGGATCCCCTGTGCAGATAGAAGCCCATGCATCATTCTTCTTCCATAATGATGACCAACTTGTGTAACTGCTGACTGAACAACTTGATCCACTTCATGATCATTGAGTGAACTCCGATACCTGATTGAGTTACTTTCACAAAGTCTACGGACACTCCTTTCAGAGAGACCTCGAACACCAGGATTAGCTTGCTGTAGCAAGAGACTAATTTCTCTGTGAGTAGAACCTGAGCTAACAAGCTGTATAATTTCTTCCATCAGATCTTCCATGACAGTAGGATGCCTCAGTAGCCTGATTCAGCAATATTTGAAAACTGTGTCACATGACCAGAGTCACATGACTGGTCATGTGACTCTAGAGACTATGGCAATATGGGTGGGTAGAAACTTTGAAGCTGTTTTCCATTTTTAACTTTTTCAGTGAACAAAATAATGGGAATCTTGTTACAAAATCCTTTAAGCATCCAGATAAAGAAACAGAAAGTGAAAAATAAACATCTCTTGTAACTTTTCAGATTTTAGTGCTTCCAGAAACAAAAAAAGCGGAAGATGAAAAGTTGAGAGCAATTTTTCACTTTCTTTTTTTAAAAAATGAAAAAAAAGGAAATCTGTTGAAAATTTTCGGATTTTTAGTGTCTCCAAAACCAGAAAAGTGAATGGCCGGAAAGTACCTTCATCATATATACACAACTTCAGGTGCAAGGCATCCTCACATCTAAATGATGAAGGGATTATGTGGCCATTCTGTTTTCTAGTAGTCTTCACAATGACTTTCACGTATCATATAGCTAAATTTCTGTAGAAGTGAAAATGGAAAATAAAAAACAGATACCAATTCCAGTTTTCCAAAAATACCTTTAGGAGCAAATCAAACTCTAAGAAATATTTGAAATTCTCAACTTGGGTGCATATGGAAACTAAGAAATATAGCACATTTTTCTTTAGAAATGAAAATGTAAAATAAAAAAACAGATACCAATTCCAAAACTAGATTTAGGAACAAATCAAAATTTGATAAATATTGTGAATAATCAAATTTTCAATTTGCGTTTAATACATGAATATAGAAAACAATGCAACAAAAGTGCTCGATTCCATTTCTCAAATTCATGCATTACATCGATTAGTCCATATATGATCTAAAACCGCAGTTATTGAATTTTATGCCCAGTGCATCTAATACTATAGATTAGGAGTGAGACCCTTCAATTCATACCAGTGGCGGATGTAGGATTTTGAATAGGGGTTTTCCAATGAATGCGCGCGAAGCGCGCGAAAAATTTTAGCTTAGCCACGCCCACTTCTGATCGTATAGCCCCGCCCCTATAGCGTGCTAGCAGCTAATATTTTGCGAGAACAAGGCCTAAATGGCGAAAAAACGGCAAGAAAAAGACAGAAACTATAGTATCTTTCACAAAAGACTGCTATTTAGTGAGATTTTTAGTTGCTTTTGTTAGTTTTAAGTTGAAAGGGGGTTTCCACCTAGCACTTTTCCAGTCTCCACAGTTAATTTCAATGCGAGGTTTCAGCTGAAAGGGGGCTTCCATGGAAGCCCAGGAACCCCCTCTGGATCCGCCACTGCATACTAATCTTATTATGTGAAGATCACATGCCTGTTATAATTGTGCAACAGTATGAGCTGAGGTCACTGCATTTACTCTTCACAGTCATCACACATGATGGAAGAATTGGAAGGAGAAATTAGACAGTTGGTTAATTCTGGCATGTCTTACAAAAGAATTAGTGAATTGTTGACACAAGCTAATCCTGGTGTTGGTGGGTTATCAGTTTGAAGATTTTGTGAACAGCATTCAATTTCGTACAGAAGTGGCCTGAGTGAGCAACAAATAGACAGCATAACACAAACAGCAGTTCAGAGTGTTGGACATGGCTATGGCAGAAGAATGATGCATGGCTTATTTAGTTCTGCAGGGTTACATATCAGTCAACATCGCATTGCATCTTCTCTTTAACGGGTGGCACCCTATCATCATACAGCTAGACGACTGGACACACGACTTAGAACAACTAATCCCACTTCATACAGAGCAAACTATTATGGGCACAAATTGCAGTGACCAGAATGAGAAGCTATGCATGTATGGTGCAATACATGTGCTTGCTGTTGATGGGTTCAGCCAGAAAGTAGTTCGTTGTATTACACTACCAGTGAAGAATCCAATAGCAATTTATGATTTACTCTTCAGGCAAATTCTAGTAGAAGCAGGCATGTGGGATCAAGTTAGAGTAGATCATGGAACTGAATTTTTCTTAATGTTAGCCATTCAAAACTATCTTTCTTCACAGAGACATTCTACTTCTGACACTCCAGCTTACATTCAGACCACATCAACCAATAACCATAGAGTTGAGGGACTTTGGCCTGAAATCAACCACAGGGTAAATTACCCAATCAAGGAAAAGCTAATTGATATGGAAGCAAGTAACCAGATTAATATGGATGATCCATTAACAAAATTTTGTGTCTTGGATAACAGTACATGTAGCTTCTGTCGGACTTATCAACTTCATCTAAGCTTGGAATTCACATAGGATTGACGGACCAAAAGGAGCTATACCCAACCAGCTAGCACTAAGACACTGCAATACTACAAGGCTGCTCAGTGGAGTCATACCTTCAACAGAGAGGCTAATGGTGGTCGATTATGTAGAGAGTCCAGTTTTGGTGTGGATCCTTTAGCACAGCACATCCAAGAACAAAATGATCGAATTAGAGACTTTCATACTAGATATAGCAACTTTAAATTGCTGTATGAAAATGTTGTTAGCAGTGATGGTCAAGAATTCAAGAGAGCTCTGTTGTACTATATACATCTAACACAACATTATTCATGATCTATAATAATTATTACTGTGACCTTAGCTCAATAATTGTGATTCAACTTCCTGGACAAACTAGTTGAACTGGTTTTGAAAGAGCAGGGGGACCTATAGGGCCAAGTTCTTTCTTTTTTGAGGTAGGAAACAGAAGGCTGAAGATGTCTAGTTCAACTATAACTTTGGAGAGAAGTGAGAAAAGAGTCACTTTCATAATTGAGATAAGTTTTACAGTTTAAATATATCATAATGTAGCTACCTGTTTTAATCTGACATTTCTTTTGATACTAATTTTACTACAAATGGTGCATGCCAGGCATAATTTATAACAATTTACAACTCCCCTTTGTAAAAGAAAATCTGTTGGCACTCAACAACTATTTATCAGGATAAATGATCAATGTAGGAATACAGTTAATCTATAGCTAGCTCTGTTTTTAAGCATAAAAATGTTACTAACAGTGGTAAGACTTAATTATTAACATCATACCATTCAAATCCTGATATAGGTATCCAAAGTATCCAGTGTTTTTAAGATGAAACCTGACTCTTTGTACCTTCAAGAGATCTTCTCTGAAACTGCCATCTTTCCAGTGAGGGCAACAACCAGTCACAACTAGTTGTTGGGCATTCTTATGAAGTATGTGGGGACGAGGCCCATCTGGATCAAGCAGCTCATATCTCGCTGCCCCAAGTGGATTTTCTTTCACTAGGCCACCACTGTCTTTGTTACTAAAGAAAAAGAGGAATGTGATTAGAAAGACTGTAAGCCTGATTCGCCTGGAAAGAGGAAAGAGGTCGTGATCGAAAAATCAAACATTATGTCATTACGGACATAATCATCAAGCTCAATGGTGAGGAAGAATGCAATGTTCCCAGTGCTGCTAGTAGAATTAAGGATGAGGTTGGGTTTCAAGTGATTTTACTGAATTCCAAATGCTGTTGATTCTGATGCAACTCAAGGTACCTATTTTTGGAAATCTTCTCGTAAGATTATGGCTGTGCATGCTGAAAAGTATGACAAATTGTTGGAAAAGTAAAGGCTTACACTGCTGCAATTGACCTCACTGAAGATGAAGACAGCCAACCAGGTCCTTCTAAACGTATCAAGAGTTCTGATGTAGACTTCAAAAACAAGCTTGAGGAGATTTATGAATTTGTGTTAGAAGTTCAACAGCGTATACAAGAGAAGATGCTGCCAAAAAGGTCTCCAAAAAGGTTTTGTCTACACTCGAGTGTATAGTTTGCAAAGGTCTCGTAGAGAAGCCTATGTTCTCTCCTTGCTGCCAAATGATCCTTGGATGGAAGTGAAGGGTCTTACTGAAATGCTTGAGGAAGTATGCTTCTGTGCAGCACCTTCTGATTAAGGGTATGCTGATACATGTTCTGCTGATTTCAGTAACTTGACAATCATGGCATTTTGGAACCAGGTTTAATTGAGTTGTACTATTTAGCTTGTGATCCACATTTTTGATTTCCTGCATTTACTCAGGTATATCTGTAACTTGTCCCTTTCTATATAATATACTCTTATTTGTTTACAATGACCCAAACACAACTTATACCTGCATTATCAACATATTGTGATTTTCTTGTGATCCTAGGCATTAACCATTTTCACTCTTCATTCAAGTTTACTCTTTGTATCACTACAACTGTTTGTTCATGATGATATTCACAATCAGATACTCATTCCTAATTCTGTCACTAGCCACATGATACTCTCATGCAATTTCTGAGTCTGTATATTCAAGTTGACTTTTTTTTCTAGGTAGACATGTTTCTAGCTAGAGACTTGTTGATTGCCTGCTACATGTAGTACACACGAGGTGGCCCTCTGGTTTACTTTAAAAGCCACAAAATGACCTCTGCTGGTCACTAATTACACAAGTACAAAATACATTGGAAATGTAATGAGACACAGGAATGGCTAAATCGTAAAAAGAACGCAAACAAGATGGAATGGCTGTTAAGAGTGTGT
>CAXIPT010000136.1:6631-23253 GCA_964030475.1 Tethya wilhelma
AGTAGCTAGATACAAGGCGAAAAGCGCCTCCTCCATATGGCCGCCATTAATTTCTACACTCATGCATAATTCATTAGCTTCTAGAAAATTCGAATTGACGACCCTTTCCACACACAAAGTGTGCGTTATTTGGAATTTATAATAAAAATGCAAGTTGCCTGGAACTATATATACATGATACCTGGATGCTCTTGCTCTTCTTAAGAGATGAATCAGGACTTTGATTATCATAACATATAGAAAGGCAAGTAAATCTTATGATACAGCTCTTGCCTCCAAATGACTGAGATGTGTGTTACACTTCAGTCATCAAGCAGGCTACACAATTTACCAGCTCAGCAGCCCGCCGTTCAGTAGTCTGGCTTGCCAGACTACTAGCTCAGTTGCTAGCTACACATACCAACTCAAATGTGATTTGCAGAATTATGGAAAAATGAGAACAAACAAGTAAAAAAAAACATTGGAAATGTAATGAGACACAGGAATGGCTAAATCGTAAAAAGAACGCAAACAAGATGGAATGGCTGTTAGAGTGTGTAAGGAATTCTTCCTGTGGGCAAAATGAGAGACTCAATAAGGAGATTGTTAAATGCAGCCCATACAGGAAGAATTCTGCACACACTCTTAACAGCAATTCCATCTTGTTTGCGTTCTTTTTACGATTTAGCCATTCCTGTGTCTCATTACATTTCCAATGTTTTTTTTTTACTTGTCTAATAATGAATGAATGTTGTGTACATTGTATAACCCTTTCAGTCAAGAAAAGTGATTTTCAGCTCGAGCAAAACTCGGCTCATTTGAATATTCATAAGTGCGACCTTTGAAGTCAGTCGCTCTGGCAACAGCCCTCTGGCAGAATGAGTCCAGTTAACCACGCCCACTCAAAGAAAAGAGCTCGAAAGACGTGCAAGCCGCATGATCCCCAAAATCACTCCATAATGCCAGCGCTTGCTGCTCCATCCACATAGAACTCTTTGCTTGACACCCCCCTACTACATACTAGAGTATATGACTCTTTTTGTTAAAAAAAAAAAAATAAAAAAAATAAGTCGATCAAAGCCAACTTCAAAGCATCTTCAAAGGCGAACCACTTAATCCATTATAGATCAGAGTACCGACCACTTCAAAATCCATTATGGGATATATCCGGTGCCGACATGCTGACAATGAATAATTCATGCACCAGAATGATGACGTATTGGAGAAATATTGAATTGATGTTTCGTGTAATTTTACACGATTTCGTGATCGAAAGGGGTATTATAAGTTTACAATGTAATTTGTGGGGGATAGAAGCTAAGCGCTTATGATTCAATGGGTAATAAGTGTTAGCTAGACTATTTTCTACTGTTAGAATAGGTATAGATACATGTATTTATTATTGGGCGCTTATTTCTGCGCCATTTATAGCCTAGTTACTCTAGTTACAGCCCACCCGCTACATTATTCTACTTAGTAGACTTACTTACCTCAGTTGGTGAATCCTCCTGGAAGGCTCTCTGGTCTTCTGTGTCTTTGAAAAAGCTCAAAAAGTAAGTTTTAACTAGCGCTTCGACTTACTTTATGCATATTCTGATACTACATGAAAATTGTACCACAAACATAAATTGATTGTAACACGGATAGTATACGGAGTTCGTGTACTCGCACTTAGCAACGTATTCGCTCACGATTTTAGCGAGTAATGAATGGTCAGTATATTTGAGCTCATATCTCCAAAACTATAACACCTAGCCGCTTCAAATTTGGAATATAGCTAGCTGCAATGACGTAGATTACTCTGCAATTGCTAACTCAAAATTCGCGGAAAGTACTACCTAGTCGGTTTTCGCAAATTCGGTCACAAATTAGAGAACGAATATTAAACAATCTAAGCATACTACATACAACTGATTTACAATACAATTCTAAATTAACATCAGCCACATGACTGAATGCATTCTGAGCCTATTCTGTTTTCATGGTCCATGCACCAGAGAACAAAGTAGAGTAATGAGCGGGGTTTCCAGACAGCGTTAGTTTGCGGACAACTTGACAATCGTAGAAGTTTTAGTTAGCCAGAACTTGCACAAGATACACATATGTGGGGGTTGGCTAGCGAAACAAGTGTATCACTAACTGAAACTTGTGTAACAGTTGTCAAATTGTCCGCAAACTAACGCTGTCCGGAAACCCAACCCATCACTCTAATATAGATCTATATTGCTTACTTCGTTTGTCAGGGCACTCTGCTTTGATACAGTACACTTCACCAGCCTTTGGCTTCACAGGTGGAAAAACGCCAGGTTTCTTCACTCCTTGAACGTTCTCCCTTAACAGAGATTCCGCTTCTACAATAGATATGGGTGATAGCCGATTAGTAAGCACTGGACGAGAAAGCGACTCCATTGACTTCACAAAAATAGCACTTACCATTTAGTTGCCTGCTTAATTGCTCCAAGAAGAGCAGCTTCTTTATTGTTCAAAGCTAAACCAAACCAATGAGATTATAGCAGGGTTCTAAGGTCAGTTCGTATTGCCAGGGAGCAGGTCCGTAAGTAGTCCATACATTAGTCCGTATTTTATACATTTGATCCACAAAACACGGCCCGGACAGAGCGGGTAGTACATTATAATACGGTCCGTTAGTCCGGTCCGGTCCGGGTTTTATATCGTTCCTATATAGTTACACAGTTACATGTATGTATACTTTCATGACAGTCAGAGAGTGAAGGAAGAGATATCTAAATAAGAGTGGTATCATCAAAAATATATAATTTAAATCCAAAATTAATACCTTATACCANCATTTCGAGCTCTGAAATCCATTATCGTTTCACCAACGGGAGGTTACGGGATAGATACAGCCTTGAGAATCCTGTACTGGATCAGTACTGTTCGCTTCGTGATCGAGCCAATCATGTTTATTCGGTAAAGTATCGTTATCGAAATTTCTTCGTGCCTGTTACGTCATCGTAAATCGATATCAAACTGTCCCCGAAAGGCATTCGGGGTCGAATCAGTACTCGAAATTTTTGGCTGTGTACAATATAGGCGGAGCGAAAGGGGTCTGGCTACGCGAGACTATAAAGAAGCTGCTCTTCTTGGAGCATTTAAGCGGGCAACTAAATGGTAAGTGCTATTTTTGTGAAGTCAATGGAGTCGCTTTCTCGTCCAGTGCTTACTAATCGGCTATCACCCATATCTATTGTAGAAGCGGAATCTCTGTTAAGGGAGAACGTTCAAGGAGTGAAGAAACCTGGCGTTTTTCCACCTGTGAAGCCAAAGGCTGGTGAAGTGTACTGTATCAAAGCAGAGTGCCCTGACAAATGAAGTAAGCAATATAGATCTATATTATTATTATTATTATTATTATTATCATAAACTTTACAGCATAATGCTGAGAGACAGCCATTGATGTACAATGCTGCTCTACAAAAACTAGATAAGACAGAACACATAATACACAAAAAATTTTACTATAATGAATAGGTTAGAGTTCTCTGTTAAGTTGTCTTACTGCATTTTGGATACATTTGTTACAAGGGCATAAGTAATGATATGAGCAAATGTTGTCTGAGTCAAAATGAGTGGTGAAGTGTGTCCAAAGAAATGCTAACAGCTTGGCTTTGATAGTTATGAATGATTCATTTAAGTTAATAGATGGCAGAGCGTTCCATAGACGGACAATTCTATTGAAGTAATAGTGGCGGGTGGAGCAGAGCCTTGACATGTTGTGAACAAGTTTGCCTGCTGAGGCAGAGCGTGTACTGCCTCTAGAGAATGTAACATAGTCATGTACATTGAAATTGTCAGGTGGTTCCTTCAGGCATTTTATTAAGAATAGAATGTATATTAGAATGATGGGTGGGGTTTCCGGACAGCGTTAGTTTGCGGACAATTTGACAACTGTACTAGTCTTGCTAGTGATACACAAGTTTCAGTTAGTGATACACTTGTTTCGCTAGCCAACCCCCACATATGTGTATCTTGTGCAAGTTCTGGCTAACTAAAACTTCTACGATTGTCAAGTTGTCCGCAAACTAACGCTGTCTGGAAACCCCGCTCATTACTCTACTTTGTTCTCTGGTGCATGGACCATGAAAACAGAATAGGCTCAGAATGCATTCAGTCACCGTGGCTGATGTTAATTTAGAATTGTATTGTAAATCAGTTGTATGTAGTATGCTTAGATTGTTTAATATCCGTTCTCTAATTTGTTTATAGATGACTGGAGATGTGATCAGTACAGATGGTTCCAGAATGGATCCAAATCCATCCCCAGTAAGAAGCCCGTCTTGAACACATGTCCATGCTGCCCACACTCTATTGAAGAAACAGTTTCCTCATTTGCTTGGGTTGCAATCACCACTGAGGGGCCAGAACAGAAGTTTCCAAACAATAGCCATTTTCTCTGATGAAGGTCAGTCCATGATTATTGACAATAATTATTGTTCCTTGTTATTCATTTTGTCCTTTTTTTCGTATCCACATGCACAATTGTAGCCCTAGCTATCCAGATTCTGTTCGATGCAGATCGACACCACTGGGTTGTACCAGCTGTTGTAATGGTACTGTGAAGTTATTTGACTCGGCATTTAATGGGAAGCTGTCACCATCATTAGAAAACCAACTGGTTGCTCTTTTTCATCCATTGACAAAGAACAGCATCTTGCCTGTAACTGTTGAGTCTGTCCAACAACAACAAGGGAGCACCATTTGTGGGCTGTTTTCAATAGCTAATTTGGTTTCTCTTGCTCATGGACAGAGGCAATCTTTTTTTGATCAAACCAAAATGAGGTATCACTTGGATAAATGTTTTGAAGAAGGTTGCAGCAAACCTTATCCAAACTGTGTCCCTGATCTTTCCATGTTTAACCAAAAGAAGAGATTATGCATTCAAACATACTGTTATTGTAATATGCCAGAATCGTTCGACTCAAAAATGATCAGTTGTGATCAGGTCGTTCTGTGTGGTATTGCACTCATTGTTGTTAGTTGAGTTTGTAGTGATGAGTCAATTAAGTTTTTTTTTCTGTCTACATATATAATTTCAGCCATGGATTCTCAGGAATTTTCATCATCATCAGCTGCTAGCTGTAGCAACAGATGCCTCTTGGAAGAAGAGACTCTAGACGACGAAAGCAGNAGTTATTCGCGTGAATATTTGTATTGCGCTAATGGGCCATCCGTGCCATTCCTGTGTACCCAGTACTACCGTACTGGGAATAATTTTGTACTTTTGTACACTGCATATGTGTATGTATATGTATAGGGATTTCACGCTAACTGTCCGGTGACATCATCCTGCCATACACTAGCCTATTCACCCAGTAAGGATGTGCTCACTGATGCCAGAGCAGAAGTGGCCCTTGTAAACCACCTCAAAGCTACCTACATATATCGACAAGCAGGGGCCTTTTGCAGAGTATGTGTGTACAGTTGTGGTCATCGTGTTGTTATAAAATTGCAAATTTTCCTTGCAGTGTCGTGACACATACTGGGTGGAGTCATTCAATCACCAGCTCCTTACCTACCTACCAAAGAGAATCCACTTCTCCACTTCCACATTTACCATGAGAATGTATCTAGCAGTCATGGATTGGGTTAGTGAACAGACAGGTATTTTTGAAGAAATGTGTGCTTACAGTAATTCTTGTAACAGAATGAAAATGTGAACAGAGCCTACACTAGCATGAGGAAGGTCAAAGACTTGCGACGACCTGATCGTCGTACTCCCATGAAAGTGTTAAAGGCAAAGACGTTCAAATTTGTGGAATCTCTTTGGATGGATTATGTAGCTTTGAACAAGGTTGATGTAAGGTCAGCTAGTGTATTTACAAACTTTTGTTATTGTGTGACATACTTATGTGTGTGGACTAATGTTACAGTGAGCTGAGTGATGATGACGATCTGGATGGCAACAATGAGTTAATAGAGGATGGTTTGCTAATTCCTATGGACTCAGATGATGAAAGTGAAGATGAAGATGATTAAGTATGTATAAAACATGAAATATCTCTAATCTAGTGATGGTAACTCCTCAGGTTCAAGTGTGTCTGCCTCCATGAGAGCCTCGAAGGTTGACATGTAGTCTCTGTAATGTCCATCAAGACTTGGATATTTTTCCCTAATTGCCTACACAGTTACACAAAGGTACAGAATGTATTGAGTTAGAAATTGTACACAATTACACTTACACAATCAGGCATAATATCTCGCTTGTCATCTCGGACAGTCCTGGCTTCCTTCCTCACAAGATATTCTTCATCTTGCCACAACCCTAAATCCTTCAGCAATCTCCAAAACATCCTGTACAGCCTGTGTCGCTTCTCGTCATTGGCTGCGTGTGCACTGGAGGATCCTCGGAAGAAATCCGGAGGTAGAGAGATGACACATGGATCGCAAAGGCAATGTCGACAGTGATTATATCCACGAAAGTCAGGATAGTTGGGCTGGTGTTTATAACCCCGTGGATGACTGATGCCTGTGAATGATTGTATTAGATTGAACTAAGTGATGTACGTATGCTCTTCCTTCTGGTGTCTTACCTTCTGGTTCATCATCGTCGGCTTCCATTGACTCGGGTTCGTCTGGTGGTGGTGGTGTGCTGGCTCTCACAGGATCATCTAGTGGTGGTGGTGGAGATGGCGAGCTACTGTGGGCAACACCAGGTGGTGTGCTGTGGGGCTCTTCTAGAGTCAAGGTGTCCAGAGTCAGTGTCACAGTATGGTCCTCAGGTTGATTGTCATCAAGAAACCGGCTCAAGCTCAAGACAAAAGACTCTGGGGGTGCTTCTCTACTCTCAACTCTCACCTATCCAAGTCACAGAAGACTTATATACTTATTTTTATATGTATTTAATATTCTTACTGTTATCTCAGAATATGGGTCTCTGGCTGAACTTCCAGATGCCATGATGGTTACAAAATCCCGCATTGGTTGAAAAAAATTCTCTTGCCACGTGGTGCTGACACTAAAATGGCTTTTGTGCGCTGGTTTTTGTGTGTGTTGGTGTGATTCGCGAGCAGAAAATACCAGAGAAGTCTCTTGGGGATTTAAATTTTTCCGCCATTTGCAGGCGCATTGATTTACTTCCGGCCGGGCCCTTGACCTTTTATACGCCCTGTGAGGGGTGGAATTCGCACTCTTCCGTACGCGTATCGCGTTAGTAATTATACGCCCGCTTCTCGTTTAAGGACATGCTCGGTTGTGAACTTATTGCTGGTGCCCAGTCATGCCAAACAAAAGGCAGGTATTCCTTTGGCAAGGGGTTGGGCCATATAAACAAATGCATACATTGCAAATTCCCCACTTTGAAATATTGCTAGCATAACCTCAAAAGAGTTAGCTTTGAAAGATGCAGTGATTGGTATTTCATTATCATCACAAGGCATGACAAAGCCAACTAGACAATCAGTCTCACTGTCATAGTCTATTCTAGAGATCACACGTGTGGCATCTTCTCCTTAGGTGAATGATGACGTTCCAAATGTTTCACAAACGAAAGCACCCTTCTTGAATAGGTTTATACTCACGATACAGAATGCTTTGAATTGTTCTTTTGCAAGGTAATGCCTCTGGCATGTTCTGATGATATGTCAGAGGACCAGCATATATAAGCAAAGATACTGCAAACTTTTTTATCCCTCTTCGTCACGTATACTTGTAGGTTCTTATTGGGAGTTACGTTCTGCATCTCTCAAAAGGTGTTCAAATAATGGACTTACAAGTAGTAAAAATTTCAAAAAAATAAGCAGTGTAGGAATGGGCAGTGCATTAAAAAGTATTCCCAGTACGGTAGTATTAAGTACATAGGAATGGCACGGATGGCCCATTAGCGCAATACAAATATTCACGCGAATAACTCTGCAAAAACTGAGGGTTTTGGCACCAAAAGGCTTCTTAACTATTTAGACTTTCCCCTTTTCTATTGAGCCTAAAAACACAGCCTAAAACCATCGCTAAAGTAACAAACACAAGCATGGCAAACCTCCAATTTTCTCCATTTTCTCCATCTTCTTCTTCTTCTTCTTCTTCTTCAGGAACAACTTTTCTCAAAGACCGCTCGCTTTCAGAAGCTGATTCTTGAATGAATAAACTTGGTTTCTTTGTCTTTACGTGCTTTTTGTATCAGTTATTCGTCTCTCTAGCTGAGTCGCCAGATACAAGATGAAAAGCGCTTTCTCCGTATGGCAGCCATTCACTTCTATATTCATTAATAATTCATTAGCTACCTTGGAAATCAAGTTGACGACACTTTTTCAGTTAGACAAGTGTGCGTTAGTTGGAATCTGAATATTCGTTGCCCTGCCTGTTTTACCTGAAGATTTCTGGTTGTGCTGAAGTCTCTGTAACCTGGGTCAGTCTTAAATATTTAGGAGGTGAATAGACTACTTTGTTAAATAGTTATCATTATAAGAAGATGAGCAAAGCAAGTAAATTTTGTAAGATACAGCTCCAGCCTCCTTAATGGTGACTTTCATACTGATAGCAATATCCATGCTGATATTGTACAAGTAACTACCATATACACACAAACTCAACTATGATGTAGAATTATGAAAATATGGGAACAAACAAGTGAAAAATACATTGGAAATGTAATGAGACATAGGAATGGCCAAATCGTAAAAAAGAAAGTAAACAAGATTTGAGTGTGTAAAGAATTATTCCTATGGGCAACATGAGGGACTCAACATGGAAAGAGAGTACTACATGCAGCCCACACAGGAATGATTCTGCGCACACTTAAACAGCCATTCCATCATGTTTATTTGGCCATTCCTATGTTTCCAATGTTTTTTTTTCACTTGTTGGAACAAGGAATGGTCCCAATTTCTGCACATGCATTTTCATTTTTATCCTTCATGCATAGCTATTATAGTTGTCGTAAATGGTTCAAAGAATGATCTGTCCTTGAATAGCTTATCAGTATCACATTAATTTTTATCACATGGTTCAAATTCCTGCCAATCTTATCACTTGGCTATAAAGTGGAATAAAGTATAGCATGCAGGATTAGATTAATACCAGCCAAGACTTGGGCACAAAAATGAAGTAGTCATGTGCCGAAATTGGGACAATTCCTTGTTCCAATATTTTGTAATCCACTGCCCATTCGTACACTGCTTATTTTTTGAAATTTTTACTACTTGTTCATTCACTTTTTTCAACACTACAGTGAAGAGACTATCAGAGACTGGTTAGTCCCTATAAAAAGCTTGAGTTATCTGAGAAGCAGCTATATTGGCTGCTAGAGCAGCTTATGCGCATGCGTGTTTAAGGCCACGTGGATGACCTTTGAACTCTACCTACAAGAAGATGGCTACATAATTTAAAGTACATGAATTTATACTTCAAGCTGCCTGGTAGTTCCCTGTGAGTGAGTGGCAATGGCAGTTTAAGAGAGCTGGATCAAAAAGCTTCAGTAACCCTGAATCTGCGAACAATAATTAGGAGTTCGCATGTATACATTTATGTACATTTATTTTTAAAATCCTAACTGATTTGGATCAAAGACAGAGCTTTATAGTTATCTCGTGAAAATAATACCAACCTTTTAAGATTTATGCCTATTAATTGGTACTAAACTTGACCTTTGACCCTTTGAGCAATAAAGACCCATTTTGAGACCAAATTCTCTCGGCTTCGAGATAGAATTAAGAGAGTCTATGAATATCATTACTGTTTTATTTTGATCCCCGCCCACTCAAAAACCTCTAACCTTAGGGTTGCAGGTACAAATGTTATACGGGGTATCAACATTTCGGAGATATATGCACAAACTTTGGTGACGAGATTCAATGTGACCTAGATTAATTTTACAATAGGTAACTGTTGTTTAACATTATCATTATTTTTTACAAATAGCAAAAACATTAAAATGTATTGAGACACAGGAATGGCTAAATTGTAAAAAGAAAGCAAACAAGATAGAATGGCTGTTATATAGAGGAGAATTCTTCCTGTATGGGCTGCATGTAACACCATATTGAATCTCTAATTTTGCCCACAGGAAGAATTCCTTACACACTCTAACAGCCATTTCATCTTGTTTGCTTTCTTTTTACGATTTAGCCATTCCTACATTTAATGTTTTTATTACTTGTTTGTTCTCATTTTTCATAATTCTACAAATCGCATTTGAGTTTGCCGCAAGTTGTGTAGTCTGCTTGAATTAAACTGAAGTGAAACACATGTCGATCAGAGTCATTTGGAGGCAGGAGCTGTATCATAAGATTTACCTGCTTTGCTAAAATTATTATGATAATTTAAGAAAGTATTCATGAGCAACCAGATAATCTCAAAATAGTTCCAAGCAACTTGCATTGAATTCCAAATAACGCACACTTTGTGTGTGGAAAGGGTCATCAATTTCAATTTTCCAGTAGCTCATGAATTGTGCATGAGTGTAGAAATTAATGGTGGCCATATGGAGAAGGCGCTTTTTGCCTTGTATCTAGCTACTCAATGGCCTTTTAGAGCCAAGGTTTTGCAAAGTTAGTCGTGTGTGTATTTGTATTGCGCTAATGAGCTATCCATGCCATTTCTGCGTACCCAGTACTACCATACTGGGAATATTATTACTTTACACTAATGATCTAATAGTATGCTTACCAGATTTTGAATGTTGATGTTGTTTGTACGTAGTCATGGTAATCCTCCTGCTCTGCAGACCGGTTTATGGTGGTTGCCTCTTCATATAACACAGGAATGGCGCCGCTAATTACTTTGCATCCATGCTATTCCCAGTACAGTAGTAGAGTAATTGATCAAATTCCGCCCGATATAAAAAATCGGCAGGCAATACGCCAAGTAAACGACGACTTTACAGATGATAACTAGATGTGCTTGTATGTACTTATAAGGTGAACAGATTGTCCAAGTTTCAAATCAGCAACTTACCTATAGACGGAACTGTTAGTCTGTTGCTTACAAAATGCAATTTTCGTCAGTCGGTAACTTATCTCCGTCTGTAATTTACTAGCAAGCCAAAGTGACTGTTACTATCAATAGCTCTATGCAGCAACTCTACCTAGTAGTCTCTACCAGAACCTGCAGTAGCAACAGCTGGCAGGTGTAGCTTAACAGGATAGTTGTGACAATTTGGATTGTTCACGTGATAGCACATGTGGACTATTATTGCACACGAGGTATCGAAAAGAGTTAAGTACCGCTTATGTTAAACTTGCTTCAGAAAGTTCCCATCGTGAAAACAGGCAAGTTGAACAGTAGATCTATAAGCTGTTAGATCTTAGAGAATGATAATTTTTATATCTTTCAGGTTTTGTGTTAATGGGAGATGTTTCCATCCTGCCAGTTTGTCAAATCATTTCAGTTTACATGCTGGCACCCTATTAAAATGGCAACTAGATATAAGCTCAAGGCTTCTTCGAAGAAACAGTTTGTTTCTGGTATTCCAACAGCAGTTGCAAGAATTTGAATGTCTAGCTAACTTATATTATTTCAAATTTCTGGGTCATGTGACAAAAATGTGAGGTTAATTATTGTCAAAATTAATGCCAGTAGTTCGTGGAGCTGCAATTCAGGTGATTTTGTGTGTGGGACTTCCATGGTGAAATTAGTTGGTTGTAAGTCAGAGATATAACTTTATGCATTGATCCATGTTTTACAAGTACAAAAAACATTAGAAATGTAACGAAAACATAGGAATGGCCAAATCGTAAAAAAGTGAGCAACAAGTTAGGAATGGTTGTGAGATTGAGCGAGTTCATTTCACTGTGTCACCTTATGTTCATATCCCTACTGAGCTCAATGACATTGTAGACACAGGAATGAACTTGCTTAATCTCACAACCATTCCTATCTTGTTTGCTCACTTTTTTACGATTTGGCCATTCCTATGTTTTTGTTGTGATCAACTATGTGGCAACTTTATTCGTACTGCTAGACTGAATTCATCTTGATGACAAGCTATTATACTACATGCATGTGTATTTTGTTCTTCTTTGCTCCTGTTGGAGTGTAGTAATTACTAATTACAATTAAATTAATTGTCGGAAATCTTTAGTCTTGCTAGCCAGACTCTTCACAAGAAATGAAATGGGAGATCAAATCTGGCTATAGCAAGACCATGTTTTTGGGAATAATCCTGTTTGTTTCAATGTTTTCAATTATGCTTTATTTCAACGTGCCCCACATTAATTTCTTTGATTTCATAATCAATGTTCCCATCTTCATAGACACAATACAATCATACATTGTATCTTTAACCACTTAATCTTATTAATAATTATTTATATTGATAAATTCATATTAATAATTATCAATTTTAGTCATATTATTCTGCGCAAGGCACTACCTGTACTGCTTGTACCTCTAATTATAATACATATCATTATACGTACATTGGGCTAGGGGAGCTGGGCACGAGACTATAATGCTAAGGCACTCATCAATAATTAATATGCATAAACCAAAAATAACCTTCGAAATAATAGAAGCTGTAACATCAGCTATACTGATATACTCTAATGCTCTTTCTATACCTTGTACAAAGTACCTATATGAAGATATAGGAACCCAATGCCATCTTGAAGAATGCTATGGCCAATGATTGTTCCAAGTACTTTGAAAAGCCCAGAACATCTGGCTTCAGGAGTTTAAAGAGATCAAATGCAATTTTCAGGGCATTCAAAAAGACAACACTTCTTATTGCTTGTAAACCACTCAAAAACTGTCCTGTACACCTGCTTCTTAACTCCACCTGTGTCAATTACAGGAGAATCATCCATAACCACTCNTACTGAAGTGCATGTAGCTCCTACTCAAGCTTTTTGTAGGGACTTACCAGTCTCTGACAGTCTCCACACTGTAGTGTTGAAAAAAGTAAATGAACAAGTAGAAAAAATTTCTAAAAAATAAGTAGTGTAGGAATGGGCAGTGCGGTAAAAAGTATTGAAACAAAGCATGGTCTCAATTTTGGCACATGACTAATGTCCAACTCTTGGCTGGTAATCCAGTTTAAGTTATAATATAACTTAAACTATACTTGTCTTTTATAGTTTACTCCATTATTTTAATTAGTAGCCAAGTGATTAGCTATAATTGTATTATAATGTACTGAGAAATTTGAACCAACATCGCAACACAATTAATGCTGAAAATCCATAATTATAAGTGATCAAGAATAAAAATGAAGTAGTCATGTGCCGAAATTGAGACCATGGCTTATTTCAATACTTTTTACCGCACTGCCCGTTCCTACACTACTTATTTTTTTGAAATTTTTACCATGTTATTATTGATAAACACACCACAGAATCATGTAGGGTTATTATGAAGTAGATAGAAAATAAATTATGACAATTACATCACGGCTACCCTGTTTAAGCTACACCTGCCAGCTGTTGCTACTGCAGGTTCTGGTAGAGACTTCTGGGTAGAGTTATTGCATAGTTATTGAAAGTAACAGTCGCTTTGGCTTGCTAGTAAATTATAAAGAGATGGAGATAAGTTACCGACTGACTAAAGTTGCATATATATCGGCAACGGACTTCTTGCGGTCACAGTTCCGTCTGTAGGTTAATTGCTGATTTGAAACTTCGACAATCTGTTTACCTCATAAGTACATACAAGCACATCTAGTCATTATCTGTAAAGTCCTTGTTTACTAGGCGTATTGCCTGGCGATTTTTATATTGGGCAGAATTCGATCAATTACTCTACTGAGTACACAGGAATGCCACGGATGTCCCATTAGCGCAATTCAAATATTCACACGAATAACTCTGCAAAAACTGAGCGCTTAGCACTAAAAGGCTTCTTGAGCAACTATTTAGCTCTTTCTCTTTCTAATGAGCCCAAAACTATGGCCTAAAACCATCGCTAAAGTAACAAAAACAAACTTGCCAAACCTACAATTTTCTCCATCTTATTCTTCTTCTTCTATCTTGGCTCAACTTTTCTCAGAGACTATTCACTTTTAAAAGCTGATTATTGAACGAACAAACTTGGTTTCTTACAGGTCAGTCGCTTTTGCCATCGGTTTTTTGCGCCTCTCATTAAGTAGCTAGATACAAGCCGAAAAGCGCCACCTCCATATGGCCGCCACTACACTCATGTATTATTCATTAGCTTCTAGAAAATTCGAATTGATGATCCATTCCACACACAAAAGTGTGCGTTATTTGGAATATGTACTGAAGGTGCTATTGTGATACCTGATGAATCAAGAATTTGATTATCATAACTTAGAAAGGCAAGTAAATCTTATGATACAGCTCCTGCCTCCAAATGACTGAGATGTGTGTTTCACTTCAGTATCAACCAGGCTATACAACCGTTCCTAGCTCAGCAGGCTGCCGCTGCCTCAGTGAGTCTGGCTTGCCAGACTACTAGCTCAGTAGCTAGCTACACACACCAACTCAAATGTAATTTGTAAAATTATAGAAAAATGAGAACAAACAAGTAAAAAAAGATTGGAAATGTAATTCCCAGTACGGTAGTACTGGGTACATAGGAATGGCACGGATGGCCCATTAGCGTAATACAAATATTCACGTGAATAACTCTGCAAAAACTGAGCGCTTGGCACTAAAAGGCTTATAAAGCTACTATTTAGCTCATTCTCTTTCTAACAAGCCTAAAAACATGGCCTAAAACCATTGCTAAGGTACCAAACTAAAATATGCCAAACCTCCGATTTTCTTCTTCTTCTTCTTCTTCATCTTCTTCTTCTATGTTATTCCAGCGTATCTGGAAGACTGTTCACTTTCAGAAGCTGATTCTTGAACGAACAAACTTGGTACTATTGTCTTCACATGCTTTTGGTATCGTGTGCTCGAGTCTCCCGTTGAATGGCTAGATACAAGGCGAAAAGCGCTTCTCCGTATGGCAGCCATACATTTCTACATCATGCATAAATTCATAAGCTACTTGAAAAGTCAAGATGACGATCCTTTTCCAGGTAGATAAGTGTGCGTTATTTGGAATCCAAATATTCGCTGCCTGCTTGCTTTACCTGAAGATTTCTGGTTGTGCTGGACTCTCTGTAACCTTTCAGTCATCAATATTTAGGAGGTGAATAGACTAATGTGTTATGTAGTATTCATTATAAGATGAGCAAAGCAATTAAATACAGCTCAGCCTCCTGAGATTACTCAGTCAGTACTAATCAGCCTGATCATAGACTAGCTATAATATCCATTGCTATATAATTCCCAGTACGGTAGTACTGGGTACATAGGAATGGCACGGATGGCCCAGTAGCGCAATACAAATATTCACACGAATAACTCTGCAAAAACTGAGCACTTGGCACTAAAAGGCTTCTTAAGCTACTATTTCGCTTTTTCTCTTTCTAATGAGCCCAAAAACATGGACTAAAACCATCGCTAAAGTACCAAACTAAAGTATGCCAAACCTCCAATTTTCTCCTTCTGTAACGCCACCCCTTCCCGCTGGCTAGCTCTGACTGCGTCTTTTAGTATTAACAACTTATTATTAGATCTCAGCAGAAGGCATGGCCTCACAAGAAAACAACAAGAAGCATACATTCACAACCAACAAAACTAACAGACAAGAGAGACTTTTTAAATTGCACAAATCACCAATACTTTACCACAATAATAATTACATCACTTCCTGTTATGT
The DNA here is from genome assembly GCA_964030475.1 of Tethya wilhelma. Classification (NCBI taxonomy): domain Eukaryota; kingdom Metazoa; phylum Porifera; class Demospongiae; order Tethyida; family Tethyidae; genus Tethya; species Tethya wilhelma. The sequence goes on from CAXIPT010000136.1 coordinate 22,229, forward strand.
CACAATTCCCGCCCCTAAGACACACCTCATCCTCGAGGGGTTACAAAAATGACAAACTATACACCCTTACAGAAAAAGGCAATACATAACTAAGGAGGCCATACACTCTTGAGTACAATTACTACATGATTATTATTACAGTGTCAAACATATTAACAATCTACTCTTACAATTCAATTCCAAAGTACCTTATTAATTGACACATGCTCGTGACATAGATCGAGTAGTTGGACCACTTCTTGGCTGAGGAACAGCCTTGTCTGGAACACTCTGTTTCATCTGTCTCTTCTTTCGAGCTACTCGCTTGTGCCCCAACCAAGAGTCATTAGTTTGTTCTGGATAACATCTACGAACCCTTTCCAAAGCGACAAAGGTAGTTGGTTCATTTGGGTGTTCGATTGGTGCTACCTCAATATTAGTGGGAGTCAGATTAACAATGCCGTAAGGACCGTGATAAGGTCTGGCCAACTTGCGATTCTTTCCACTAGTTTCAGCAGGCATAAAGACCATGACTCGGTCACCGATCTTGTAGGTAGACGTTGTCGCTTGTCGGTCATAGCACTGGGCGAAAAGAATTAATTTCAATGAGAAAAAATAATCAGGAAAGTAACAAAAAGACCATGTTTTCATGGATATATAAACATATCCATTAACTTTGGAAATATAAGGGTTTACCACATTTCCTCTATATTTTCAGCCATGTTTCCATGACTATTTGGACTAGGAAACTCAATATTGTGATAATAAACTTTAAGGAAAGGTATGGCAACCAAGGATACATACCTATACTGTAAATTTATTATACCATCTTTAATTGAATAATAATAATAATAATATATATACTATAGTGTCAGTCATAATTAAACAAGTAGAAAAAACATTAGAAATGTAATGAGAACATAGGAATGGCCAAATCGTAAAAAGTAAGCAAACAAGATAGGAATGGTGGTCGGATTGAGTGAAGAGTTCATTTTGTGTGTCTCAGTTATGTTCATATCCCTAGCTCAATGACATAGTGGACACAG
>CAXIPT010000136.1:23274-37033 GCA_964030475.1 Tethya wilhelma
CACATAGTTTTATCATACTCTTGTCAATATACCTTGTAATGTTGAGGAATATTCAAAATCAAGTGTTGGAGTTTACTGGGCGAATCCACACAATTTTTCATCGCCCAGTATAGATGGATCTTTATGCTTCGTTCTAATTAATGCACACACATCCCCAGTAAAATTGTCTGCAAAAAAAAATTTGCTCAACATACGTTTGTCGACTAGTTGAGGAAACCACGTCTTCCCTCTATCCCGTACACGACCAGAGGCAATCTTCTGCATCTCTTTGCCAACATTCTTTGTACCTACAATACAAATGTACTATATATAACTGTACCTAGGCTGCTTTGTTCCTACCATGCCACGTGTCATATGAATTGACCAAACCAAGTGTACGAGTGATGTAGCTGGACACAGAAGTGGCAATATCATGAGCTACCTCGGTGATGTGAAGGCCTATGTGAATAAACGTGTGGACGTCATGTACAGTACCATCATATTCTCTACACAAGTTACCTCTGGCTTGGACTTGGGGAATAACCTCCTTGGTACAAGCTAGCTCTCGAGTCTGAGCTACACCATGAGCAGTCCGAGCTATGGTACTAATACCAAGGATCTTGTGAGTGCTGTAGAATAGTACATATCAAGGAGGGTGCTGGAGGAACAAAACTCAACTTACTTTCCAGACAAACAAGGCACAGTAGTGTGATAGGCATTTGCTGTTGAGTCGTGTCGTGCATCAGTGATGACCCACTATAATAGTGAGAATACATGTAGACCGTACACCTTGTTGTGATGTTTACAAATTTGGTATACCCACCTCCCCTTTCGTAGGGTAATCAGGAAGTTTCTTGACACCGTCAACAGCAGTCTGCATGCTTTTTTCAGCAGCTTTGCCTATCAGTTCTTTGTAGCCTCGTTTGTGGTACACTGCATTGAAGTGAACAAAGATGTGTGACATACAATAAATAAATAGCTAGAATTCAAGATGTACTTGTGCGGATGTAGTCGTGACCTAGCCCTCCGAAGCGAACAAACTTGCACAAATGGGTGTATTGTGATGGCAGGATACCGGCACAAGTGAACCCATGTACAAATCTAATAGAAAGAACATGTTAGCTACAAACAATATTCTGAGAAATATTATGTATCAAACTTACTTCTGATTGATCAAGTAGTGGCCACCAAACACACGTGAGCTCGACCAGGTTCGTCTCTGCTTCTTACACCGACGACACTGGAAGAGCACTCGGAGAACATGGCCTTTCTATATTTGTACGAACATACAATTGATATACATATGTCAGTACAGCTGTTGAACGTCACTAAACAAGTAAGGCACATGCACTATAGATTACATACCTGAACTACACTCTCAAGACTCCAAGGTGATCTGGAGTTGCCACAGGGACAAGGCGATGCAAGTCCTGTGAGCAAGTCCTCGAAACAATGGTACTCCGTGACGAACATGGACTCATTGCTATCGTCCGGCTTACCATCAGCAAAGTACACACCTATTTCATGGGTAATAGATATTTACTACAGTACTGAAAGTGATTTATGTCTCAAAACTCACCACAATCACGCATAAAGGACCTGGTCTGAACATCTCCATCATGTTCAGAGGTCATGGGTCCATCATCAGTCTCCACACTGTCACAAAGAGCGCTAAAAAGACTCAAATTGTCGAGAGGTGGACTGCCTGATGGTGTCAGAAGATTTCTAATGCTCCCTAGCCTCGTCACAAAAGCCTCTTTCTCTTCTTGAGTGGAAAAATGGACGTCAAAAATGTAACACACACGCTTTCTCGTTCCGCTCGCCATTTTCGTTGCTCTGTAAGCTATGACGTAATGTAGCTTCCTAAATCGCTATAGCGCTAATATCTAAGCAAAATAGATGCGAAAACAAAGTGTATACATGCTAAGAAGAATGAATGCAAAGCGCTGCTGATTTGTCCATGTTTAAAATTTCACATCCGCCATTTTTCTGGCCAGGCCCCGTTCCTTTTATACCCCCGCCTCTCGTTTAAGAGGTGGCAATACATATACTCTGAATGCAAAAAGCATGGAATTACTGTTGTCAGTTTTGGAGCTGATGGTGAATCACGTGAACTTAAGAGTATGCAAGTGTCTATCAATCTCATGTTTGGAGGTAGCAATCCATTGGCTCCACTGTCACCTTCATTCAATAGTGCTGACAAAGTTCAAATTTCCTCTGAATGGCGTCTATGGCTTGCAGTCAAGCACCCCACTACAGTATCATATGTTCAAGACATCATTTATGTAGGTGTCAAACTGAACTGTAGGCTTATTAAGCCCTCAATAGTCCTACCACTTGGAAGTTTTGTTGTTGGTGTTCACCACTTACGTATGGTTCACATGAAGTTTTCAAAACAAGAACATGGACTGAGGGAGCGAGATATCAATGACAAGGACAAACAGAACTATGAAGCCGTACTTCAAATGTCCAGCAAATCAATGCTTTCCTTACTACAAAGAATCCCAGATGCTAAAGGTACCATAGCTTACCTATTTGCACTCAGATGTGTGATTGATAGCTACCTTGATAAAAGCTTAAAGCCCTTGGAAAGAGTTAAGAAAGCCTAGTTTAGTGTTTTCTTCATGAGTTAGTGCATGGATAACACTCTCCCCTAATTATTCTCTAGGTGACAATTTCATCACCCTCAATGCTTACATGTGTATTGAACTGAATGCTCATTCAATTATCATTTTCTTATTGATGCTCAGAAAATTGTCAATTAATGCAGCATTTGTACCTTGGTTGCTAGGCTCTTAGTCCTGTGAGAAGACCTTCAGAGTGGCTTGAAGCATGAGTTCAATTTTCCACTCTCATCAATTTTGGAATGCTTGGCCTTCTTTGACGACTGCACGGAATGAACATTCAGTATTGCCTTGAATCTGAATCAGAAGAAACAGGAATTCGATATCCCAGGGTTGAAGTTCACATAACTAAAGATGGACATAGCAAAGAGTCAGTTCAGTGTGTGAAGATGTAACTGAGGAAAAGTTGGCTGATGTTGTAATGAAGTCCAAAAAAGAAGCCCAGGAAAAGATCGAAGAACTCGGTATGAAGGAATTACCTGACAAGAACAGATGCTGGGAAAACCCACCCACTCCTCTTAAAGATGAAGCTGACTTAAATGATGATGATGATGATGAAGATCAAGATGAGATAGACGTGAGCCAGGTTGATTTGAGTTACTACAAGAGGTCAACTCATCAGAAGATAACTATTGCTTCTGGCATTTCAAATCTCTTCTCAGCCAGATTTATTTCTGAGAAAGAAAGAACAGTTTGATTGTAACACATAAGAAAGCATTTACAAAGGTACCATTTAGTACTGTAACACTGTTTGGAGAAAGTGACAAGAAAACTCGATCACAACGTAAGCACTCTCGATGTGTGGTGATACGGTGTAATGAAAAAGACTACTTCATTAACAAGACTACTTTTGTGTGGCTCTTGCAAGAAGGAGAACGAGTATCTTCTGACCGTCTTTTTCAAGTGAGAAGTAAGCAACAATACTCCAGTGAAATTCTAAAGAGTGTCTCTCGTACAAACCATCATCTTACGAAGAGATACCACTGGGAGATGTGTGGGTGTGTTTGAATTTCATGAAACATCCACATGGAAAATCGGTAAAGTTCTCAAGTTTTCCTACTACAAAAAGAAGACGAAGGCTTCACGCCAGTATCGAGGTTCTGTGGCTAAAGTGATGTCCACTGAGAATATAGGGATTCTCTGCTCGTGGTATTCAATGGTCAAAGAACTAACTTACACCTATTTACCCACAGCAGACACAAAAGAAGTTGTCATTCCAACATCACTATATGTTTGTACGATGACGAGTGGATGTTTTCAAAGTGTTGCCATGGTAAACAACTCAAAATCAATTGTAACTTGTGCCATTAAAGGTGATCCAGATATTGAACTACTTCCCTTAACAACAGCTGAAACACTTACCCTGACGGCAGAAGCATTATATATATATCAGGTGTTTTTGATATCCTAACAGTTAGAAAAAAGGCTGTCATTGATATTGCTGAAGACAAGCCAAGCAGCACTGCGACACCTACAGAGAGCTGTTGGGTGCAGTATGGTTTTTACATTTCAAGTAGGAGACATCTCCAGCAAGTTCTGCAAGGTAACAGCTATGTGATTTACACATTAATGCTTTTCAGTGCCTCCTAAGAGTACCTTCTGCAATGTTGATGGACTCCAGAATACATTACTTCAAGATCGAACCCCTTTAAAGCAGACCGAAGGAAATCTCACTATACAAGTACTCTATGTCAGAAACTGCCACTGGGCTACACTCAAAATAAAGAATGGCCATGTTAATCTTTATGATTCATCCTACTCTTCTGTGTCAACATCAAAACTATTGCTAACTTGGTTCGGTGCAAGGACAAACTGCTAATCGTGAACTTAATGAACACTGCAAAGCAAAGTGGAGTTGCTGATTGTGGTTTGTATGCACTAGCAGTGGCTACCTCTCTTCTGCATGCTCAAGACCCTACCTCTGTAGTGTATGATCAAGAGGAGCTACAGACACATTTCTGCCAATCTTTTGAAAAAGGAAGCATATCACGGTTCCCACAAGACGAGTACAGCCAGTATTCAACAAAACTGAACTCTGTTATTGTTGTATGCCTGAAGAAGGAATGATGGTCCTCTGTAATGTATGTGAAGACTGGTTCCACACAAGATTCCTGAAGATTTAGACAACTGGAACTTCACTTGTAGCAATTGTGCAGACAGTGTCACATATATTTGAATAGCTAGCTCTCAGTACTTAGTACAGTCAGAAATTATGTGTAAATATAATGTATGAAATCAGAAATCTGTCACGAAATCATACAAATCTATATTGAAATCAGAAATCTGTTGTGAAATTACAACTGTAAACAGAAATCATGGTCCTCTGAGGACTACAAAAGTAGAAATCTCTGCCTAACTTTTGAAACATGAAATCTTTGTTGAAATCAAGAAATTAATGTTGAAATCATGAAATCATGATTGAAATCACGTGATTTCGAAATCTCGTACAATGAAAGTGTGTGTTACCAGCCCCTCGCAAAAAACAAAGGTTAATTAAATATTCATAAAATCTAATTAAATATGCATAATAAATTTAGGCCGAAAAGAGTTAGGGAGAGGTTGTAGACATTATCACCAAAACAGTGCTAGTTAAGTTTGATAATAGTAGTGTTGGTTCACAAGCAATCCAGCAAAGTGTGTACCATAATGACCACCCTAATGCTGTTCCAATAGCAAAGCATGAAGTTGTGTTTCTAGCAAAGCGCAGACGTGCTTCTGAAATCACCCGACTTCAGTTCCCTTTGACATTAGCATGGGGCACTACAATCCACAAAGTGTAAGGCTTAACTCTAGACGAAATAGTTGTTGATATGGAGGGAGGCCGTTTCAGGCCTATGCTGCACAAGTAAAAAAAAAACATTGGAAATGTAATGAGACACAGGAATGGCTAAATCATAAAAAGAACGCAAACAAGATGGAATGGTTGTTCGAGTGTGTGCAAAATTCTTCCTGTATAGGCTACATTTAACAATCTCCTTATTGAGTCTCTCATTTTGCCCACAGGAAGAATTCCTTACACACCATTACATCTTGTTTGCGTTCTTTTTCCGATTTAGCCATTCCTGTGTCTCATTATATTTCCAATGTTTTTTTTCACTTGTTTGTTCTCATTTTTTCATATTTCTACAAATTACATTTGAGTTGGTAAGTGTAGCTAGCTACTAAGCTAGTAGTGTGGCTAGCCAGACTCACTGAGCCAGCAGCGGGCTGTTGAGCTGGTACTTAGTTAAGCATAGGAGTAGGAAAAAGGGGGGGGGGGGCAGGGAGGCCACTGGCCCCTCCAATAATTTGCCACCAAGACCTGGCCCCTCCTCAAACCAGTTTCTTGAACTATTCTAATTAGCAGCTAGTATACAAGTAATTTTGGAACATTCCATTAATATGCTCTAATTGTAAGTAAAAGTAATTTTGCACAGGGTCACATGGACATGGCATGTGTATGTGGTAAACTCTGACAGCTGTTGATGGCGAGTTCAAAGAGACCACAGTTGGCAAAAGATTCTAATACTATTACAAATTATTTTTGCAAGCTAAACACAATAGGAGAACACTCTATAAAAGCCAGAACTAGTATTGCTACTGAATCTGCTCAATCTGAGGCCATTGATGAAGATTCAGGTAACAGTGAAAATGAAAATGATGAAATGGAAACTGAATCTCTTTTTGGGATAGATTCAGAGACATGTAGTTGTTTCTGTTGTGTCAATAATGAAATATACCAACTTACAGATGAAAAGGTTCTTAAAAGAACTGAACGGTCTTATGGTTCAGGTGAAAATAAGCGTAGAAGGCGCCTGTTGCCAGCCTGGTACAAGAGCCACCCATGGCTACATTTTTGCTGCACTAGTTTAAAAATATACTGTTATCATTGTAAAACTGCAAGCAAACTGAACTTAAAAGTTCCTAAACCAGATGCAGCCTTCACAACTGAGGGATTTTGTAATTGGAAGAAAGCAATAGCTAAATTTAAGGAGCATGAGGCCTCACGTGCTCACCAAGCAGCCATTGCAGCTCAAATTTTCTGAAAAACCCAATCAACATGCAATTACAGAAACAGTTAGCTACAACTCAGCTGAATCGAAGACAAAGCCTTTTAAAGCAGATTTCTGCATTGCGGTACCTTTTACGACAAGGCCTTGCAAATTGAAATGACCATGCTGGGGGTTCTAACTTAACTGTTCTCCTTCAAACAGTGCTGGGTGAAGACAAATGGGTGCAGAACAGTAGGTACCAGTCACNTAAAAGTTCCTAAACCAGATGCAGCCTTCACAACTGAGGGATTTTGTAATTGGAAGAAAGCAATAGCTAAATTTAAGGAGCATGAGGCCTCACGTGCTCACCAAGCAGCCATTGCAGCTCAAATTTTCTGAAAAACCCAATCAACATGCAATTACAGAAACAGTTAGCTACAACTCAGCTGAATCGAAGACAAAGCCTTTTAAAGCAGATTTCTGCATTGCGGTACCTTTTACGACAAGGCCTTGCAAATTGAAATGACCATGCTGGGGGTTCTAACTTAACTGTTCTCCTTCAAACAGTGCTGGGTGAAGACAAATGGGTGCAGAACAGTAGGTACCAGTCATTTGAAATTGTCAATGAACTGATTGAAATCATGTCCCATGACGTGTTACGCTCAATATTATCAACTATATTTGGCCAGCAATGGTTTGCATTGCTTGCAAATGAGACCCGAGATATTTCAAACAGAGAGCAACTAGTCGTTTGTATACGCTGGGTGTCCGACTCATATGAAATTAATGAAGATTGTGTTGGTCTGATTCAATTAAGTGACACAACTGCAGAGACAATATACAAGTCACTGAAGAACTCTCTTATTAGTCTAGGATTTCAGATAGAAAACTGTCGGGGACAGGCTTATGATGGAGCCAGCAATTTTCAAGGACATGTATCAGGAGTGGGGAAAAAAATCCAAGAGGAATATCCTGCGGCCATTCCAATTCACTGTTTAGCACATTGTGTCAACTTATGTTTACAAAGTGTCTAGTATTAAAGAAGGGCTTAATTTTGCTATGGAGGCCATACAGTTAATTAAGTTATCTCCTAAAAACAAGCTGTTTTTGAAAGCATTAAAGCACAGCAAGATTCACATAATACCTCAAGCTCCTCAATCTGTTCATTATGTCCAACCCGGTGGACAGTTCGCACTGGAGCAATGCAAGCAATCTTGAAAAATTACGAAACCTTGCAAGCAACGATGGAGGTTGCTTCTCACGGTACAGATGATTGTTCTAGACGTGCAGCTGGAGTAAATGGCTTTGATGAATAGGTTTTCAATTTATTTTGGTTTGAAATTGTCTGTTTTAATTTTTAGTATGACTGAGCAACTTTCAATAACTCTACAAGGTGTTAACACAACTGTTAATGACAGTTATTCAGCTGTAGAGCTATGTATTGGAGCTCTTGAAAGGATTCGTACCGATGATAAATTTGAACATTTTTTTCGTGATGTTCAAGAAGAGGCAAAAACAAAGTGTGATCCTCTGATTTTACCAAGAACGAGATGACTACCTAGAAGAATTGATGATGGTGCACCCGAACATGTGTTTCCTACCGTGGAGGATCTTTACAGAAAGTAATATTTTGAGGCTATTGATTGTGTGAAAGGAGAGCTTGAAAGACGGTTTCACCAAAACAATTTTCTTTTTGTAAGAGAAATCGAGTCTGCCTTAATAACAAGTGCAAACGCAAAGCCATATTCTCTTTCTGAACAATTCACTGAAATGTACAGCAAAGACATAGATATGCAAAAGCTTTCCATGCAACTTCAATTATTTCCAGATGCAATTAAGGCTAAAATCAGAGGTAACAAAATCCAAACAATATGTGAGGTTTTGAATGAGCAACCTGGAATTAAGAAGATGTTGACAGAAATAGACAAACTCTTGAGGATTTATTGTACAATTCCAGTTACTACAGCTTCAGCTGAGAGAACTTTTTCTGCACTAAAGAGAATCAAAACTTACCTGAGAAATTGACACAACAGAGACTAAATCACTGTATGTTGCTCCATGTTCATCGTGTACAGACAGATGATTTGAATGTCAATAATATAGCTAAGGAATTGTGTTAAATTATTATTTGTGCTAAACTATTAATTTTGAAATTTGTTCTGGCCCCCCCAATGAAAATGACCTTCCTACTCCACTGTGAGGTCACCAGTTGTGTAACCTACTTGATACTGAAGTATCTTAGTCATTTGGAGGCATCATAAGATTTACTTGTCTTTCTATATTCAGGCCCGGAGCCTCCTCAGTCTGAGTGCTACGGCCTGTCACCGCCGAAGGCGGTGACCCAAGCTAGGGGGGTCTGGGGGCATGCCCCCCCAGAAAAATTTTGTATTTTGCACATTCTAAGGTGAATTCTGGGGCATTCTAAGGCATAATATTTCAGTCTTAGTTTCCAACGCTTCAGTCTTATAGACTTACTGACTTGATTCTGCTGAGATAAGAGTGACCTAACTTCATAAGGATGAGTAGCTTAGCAGAATGCAGTCTGCTCGAGCTCAGGACATGTACATTCAAGCGTAATCAGTGCTACGTACGCAGCGTATCTAATAAGCTATAGCGCTAATATAGAGCGTTTTCATATGACGTCAGTGGTGTACAGATGAATATGTAAATTAGTAAATGAATATGCAAATTAGCGCTAGTGATAGGAAGAAATGTATGGGACAATTCTGTTCTGCTACTTAGCGTTTACAGCGTTCAACGATCGGTTTAAATGCTGTGGTTTACAAGGCAGTAGTGTCAAAAATCACCTGGAAGCAAGCTCTTGTTGCTGCAGTAAGTGAAAAATCCAGACTTGAAGGCTTTCTCCCATACATTCAGTACTTTAGCTGTACACAAGAAGGCAGCTGCTACGTGAACCACGCCCCCAAAATTGCGTAAAATGACGTAAATGCAAACGCTCTATAGGCTATAGCGCTACGTAGAATAAGTGGGAGGGGCTACTGAAAGAGATGTAACAGGTGTGCGTTAACAAGAGAATTAAAGTGAAAACGACTCTGTGGCGCGCGTACGTAGCTGTTGAAAGCTTATAGTTTACACAGCACAAAAGAGCAGGATCAAAACAAAGTAAGATCTTTTACTTTTAAGAAGCTTAATCTTCCAAAATAGGTACGGCCATGGCCGTAGCTGTGCCGCCGGCCCTGTATAATATGTGACCGAATTTTGGAAAACCGACCAGGTAGTACCAAACTTTGTTTGTAGTAATCGGCGGTTTTAGTGTAATTCGCGACGCATTGATTTTTTTGCACAAGAGGGGAGGGGCATACCTTGGCGAGCTGCAGACGAGATTTTACGGGTGGGGCTGCTTCAATTGCTGAGATATGAGCGCTTGAATGCAGCTATGTCAGCCATGGCTAGCTTCTCTCCCATTAGTACACGGGATATGTTGCTATGTTCATTGATTAATAATTCTGATAAGTACACGATGCAGCTGCTGCTTGTGCATCTCATTATAATAATGCATATTTAATTTCAAACAAAAAACAGTGAATTCTACACTTCTAGCAGAGAGAAATCTCTTAAAGATCATCAGAAGACGGCCTACAGTGTTGCAGAATTGCTGGACTATGCCAGGAGCTGTTTATCTGCATAAAAATGAATGAATGTTGTGTGCATTGAGTATTATAAGTTTTGTGGGAGATAGAAGCTAAGCGCTTATGATTCAATGGGTAGTATTAGCTAAACTATTTTCTACTGTTAGAATAGGTATACATACATGCATTTACTATTGGGCGCTTATTTCTGCGCCATTTATAGCCTAGTTACTCTAGTTACAGCCCACCCGCTACATTATTCTACTTAGTGGATCATGTCCAGTACACGGACCCCGGCGCGAATTAATTGTGTGCGCTATTTATGATATAGTAATCTGTCGATAATTCCTGCCCCACCCCCAAAGCCACTTCCGGTAGTGTTTAAAATTTGAACGCAACAACAAAAGTTTGAACTCAACCACACTTCTGCCAGGGCTGGGCTGTAGAAGGAATCTTAATTTTCCAGACATCAGATGTGGAGCGGTACCAGTGTTCATGTAGGGGTAGAATGAAGCCTGAACCAGCTTGAACGACTTGACACCGCCAGAGTCACACAGCAAACCCCACTGACACCAGACTGGCTCATGGGAACAAGAGTATGATGGCAGTGACTCATGTAAGTATATTTTTTCAACATGTACATACATTGATCAGTTAGCTTATCCATAAATAAGTCAATTGTAATAGGCAAACTTGGATATATATCAGTTCAGTATGCTAGGTTGTTACTTGAACTACAATGGATAGTTGAGGTTTATATCTCGGCATATATTATCAAATGCAGCTCTGCCTGTCCTGCCATGACGGTCGAACCACATAAACTCATCAAGATATGAGCTAAGGTGTGTACGCCTAACTCTCCTCATTGCCTTCAATTTCAACTTAACTCTATTCCAGTAGCTCTCTACGGTTTGGGTATTGACACCTGTCACTGGATCGACGAAGTTTTGAGAGTGGTTGACCACTCTGTGCCTGGAGACATGGCTAAGTGTGGATACTTGATTATAGGCAGCCCACTCATCACTCCAAATCTCCGTGTTGGGCTTCGTGTGTGCCTGAATAATTGGCAGCAACGTGGCTGCATCTTGTTGGTGTACTATTTCCATGTATCCGATTCCAGGGCTGGTACTAGTATCAACTAGGCCAAATACCTAGATGTTGTTGCCAGGTCTTCTACGGTGGTTCTAAATGACATGACATTATATAAGGTAGTGTAACCTTTTTATTTTATTATGTTAATATCTGTATTATCATTTAATTGCATAATTATCATACAGAGAATGCTACCTTGGGCTTGTGACTGAAACATGACTCGTCAATCTGGACTACACTCACAGGCCCATTGCCACCGACTGTCGTGTCATCATGGTTCAAAAGACGCCATGAACAAATCTCTCGGAGCCATTGATAAAAGTCAATGGCAGTAGTCCGGGAAACTTCACACTCTTTTGCTGCAATGGTAACAGAGTATGGGCGTACCCACCATTACATCAGCGGCAACATGGACTTTCGCAGGGGGATGCTTGTCTGCTGGAAGAACGTACCCTCACGTAGAGACACTGACTTCTTGCAGTTTCTGTGTGGACACCTCCATCTATTATCATTGCATTACTCCTATCAGTATAATGTTTTATGGTATTTTAGTATGTAAAGTAGGTTGACTATCTATATTCGTCTTGTATGTCTGATCTCTTCTGCAGTCCCATGGGGGCAGCACAAGCTGGGCATTGCCTGGTTGTGTGCAGCAACCCTAGCCTCTGCATGTAACTAATCAAGCTTTCCATGTCACCAAACAAGTATCCACCAATAGTAAAGAGACTTAGAGTTGCCATTTTCTTAGTTGTATTTCCCGCCAAAACAGCGCCAATCAGTTGCAAGAACGCGCGTTATAATATCATAAATAGCGCGCACAATTAATTCGCGCCGGGGTCCGTGTACTGGACATGATCCGACTTACTTACCTCGTTGGTGAGTCCTCCTGGAAGGCTCTCTGGTCTTCTGTGTCTTTGAAAAAGCCCCAAAAGTAAGTTTTAACTAGCGCTTCGACTTACTTCATGCATATTCTGATACTACATGAAAATTGTACCACAAACAAATTGTTTGTAACATGGATAGTATACGGAGTTCGTGTACTCGCACTTAGCAACGTATTCGATCACGTTTTTAGCGAGTAAAATTGGAATGAACGGTCGGTATATTTGAGCTCATATCTCCAAAACTATAGCGCCTAGCCGCTTCAAATTTGGAATATAGCTAGCTGCAATGACGTGGATTACTCAGTTTGCAAATGCTAACTCAAAATTCGCAGAAAGTACTAACTGGTCAGTTTTCGCAAATTTGGTCACATATGTTATGATGATCAAAGTCCTGATTTTTATCTCTTATGAAGAGCAACCAGTTATCACAAAATAGTTCCAAGCAACTTCAGTGCATTTAATTCTAAGTAACGCACAATTTTGTGTTTGGAAAGTGTCGTCAATTTGAATTTTCTAGAAGCTAATGAATTATGCAGAAATTAATAGTGACCATATGGAGGAGGCGCTTTTCGCCTTGTATCTAGCTACTCGATGAGAGGCACTAAAAACCGATGGCAAAAGTGACTGTACCAGAAGAAACCAAGTTCATTTATTCAAGAATCAGCTTCTAAAAGTGAATAGTCTCTGAGAAAAGTTTAGTCAAGATAGAAAAAGAAGAAGATGGAGAAAATTGGAGGTTTGGCATGTTTGTGTTTGTTACTTTAGCGATGTTTTTAGGCCATGTTTTTGGGCTGATTAGAAAGAGAAAGAGCTAAATAGTAGCTTTAGAAGCCTTTTAGTGCTAAGCGCTCCGTTTTTGCAGAGTTATTCGCGAGAATATTTGTATTGCACTAATGGGCTATCCATGTCATTCCTGTGTACCCAGTACTACCATACTGGGAATTCAGTAGAGTGAAGTCATTGCAAGGGCTACATATTGTAAACTTCGCTATTAAACAAAGTATTGATGTGTCAGGATGAAATGCAGCTACCAGTACCTTCTAAACATCACTATGTAACTCTCATGTCACTATGGCATTTTAAATGTTCGATCAATATACACCAAATTGGTTGACATTATGGATTAAAGTATGCTCAAATTCTCTGCTTTGGTGAGACATGGCTAAACCCAACGCAGCCTTCTCCAGTATTTTCTAATAACCATTTTGTCTGTAGATCTGATTGAGTATCACATCACAATAGAGGTGCTGGTGTGATGGTAAGTGTTAGCAATAGCCTAAAAAATAATGTGTATTTCCATTTCCTAACAATTCAATTGAAAAAATTGTTGTAAACATATCATTACCTGATACTAATCATTTGTTAGTTTTGTTTATCTACAAGTCTCCCTTATTAGCAATGCACAAGTTTATTGCTGTTCTCACTGAAGTGTTGAATTCTCTTTTACAACTAAATAGTACCACTATTGTATTAGGAGACTCTAACGAGAACATTTTAGGTATGCCATCTTCAGCTATTACAGGCATTATATTAAACCATAGTTTCACACAGTTAGTGCAAAGCCCAAAAACTGACCAAGGGACTTTAATTGACCATATTCCCAGTACGGTAGTACTGGG
>CAXIPT010000137.1:0-36217 GCA_964030475.1 Tethya wilhelma
CTACAATAATAATTTTTAGAAAATGCAAATTTAATGACTGTAGAAGCAACCAACCACATGCATGTGCAACTATACCAAATGTTCTTATGTCCAAATGGTATGCATCTACTTAACCCTTCATGAGGCAAAAAGTAAGAACATGGGGGGCAGATATTCTTATTATCTATACTGTTACAAATTCTTATAATAATTATTATTACTATTATTTCTGTCATAAGAACTATTAATCACATGCAAAATTTTCTAAATAATCCCATTCTGTTTGTGGCAATTACTTGGCAATTTATAATTTGCTTGGCATTGATCAGCAAATTTAAATCGCCAACATCGCTAACATAATTATGTGTGAAAATTTAAAACATATATGGCATGCAATGGTTGAAGTGGCGAAAATTTAAGGTTACGATGTACAGTTGGCAATTTGGGTCATGAATATGATTATAGCCCGGTCATGAATATGATTATCAGTATAGGCCAGTTATTTTAGATACGCGATATGGCAGTGTATTTTAGAACTCAAAATTTGAAGAACTGGCAAAACTTAGAACCACATATGGGCTATTATCTAATTGTTCACTCTTCACTCCAGGGTCAGACACTGAGTTTTTCTAAGAAAAGAGCCACAAACAAATCGTGGCTGGCTCAGATGTCAGCAGGCAGCTGCCTTGTGCTCTTAGCTAAATGTTTTATTGTGTTCTAGAACACTTTGTACACACAGTAGAAAGAAAGTCTCAGTGTCTGACCCTGCAGAACCAAGGTAAGTTTCTACTAACACTGACTTTTAGATAGTGTAACTTCTCTACTTGGCAAATTTTGAGTTCTAAATTTTATTTTAGCCAAAATCCACTATATCTCCTTAGAAAAAGCTTCGTAGAAGCATATTCAATGTTGATTTTTAAAACTCTAGAACATATTAGCCACAACTTTTGCATTTTAAAAGGTAGAAACTGTCAAAAGCACTTCTGATGCTAGATATAGGGAGAACAAATTTCCTAATGAATTATTCATATTCAAACTGTGCATCGTAACCTCAAACGTGCATGCAAAAATAATTGAGCAAGCAAAAAATTATAATGGCAAAACTTTCCTAATCTATGATATACTGAGCTAGCTGTGTAACAACTGCAATAGCTAGCTTACCTTTGTAACAGGATAAAACAACATCATCATTGTGGACACAATGTAAAGTTCTAATGTTATTGCTATGATAACATCTTTCAATTCCAGCTTCTGTTGAGGTACAGTTAAGGGATGTGAGCAATCTTGGAACACTTGTGGATGCTTCAGTGTAACTATTAATATGTGTATAGCATATAAGGTATTAATACCTATACACATGTAATGATATTAATAGCTAGTCACAGAAAACGCTGGAACAATGATTGTACAAGAATTATTTTTATATTCTTACTCAAATTGTCGAATGCCACCAGCTCCGTAGAAGATATATCCTTCAAATCCAAGTTGACGACAAGCAACAGTGGCATCATTTGAATCAAAGCCATGCCGACATACTGTTCCCCACATATTATTTAAGAATATTTCAAGACGGCCAGCATTAATTGAACCAGAAGTTCCTTGAGTTGAAACAAGTCGAAGTGGTGCAACACCAGCTGGAGAAAAAAACCTCATAATTAATAACAATTATTATAATTATAGTTTCTATTTTTATAATCAACAGTACCCATATGATTCCAGGAAGTATAACTTTAAATGATATCGAAGAGAATAACAGCTTAATTGCATGACCTCAACTCTTAGAGTCATACAAATTTGACAAAAAATATATAGCTATATTAACATCAAGATGGCTGCGTTAACAGTACAGTAAAGTTTTAAAAGCTGCCTATATCTATAGCTCTTGTTTCTTGAAATTTGGACACAAAACAAGTGTAAAGGTCCATAGTTCAGATGAATTCAAGTGACTATATGTTGGCTCAATGCCTCTCTCGATTTTCTGTTCAAGATTTCAGTTAGGGAAGCCTTACTTGTATCTACTAATGTACGTACTACCATAATCATTATGTATAATTATACCAAAGCCTGCGAGGGAAAAAGTCTACTACGCCTTATAATAGGGCTTCTGCAGTAGCTTCATTTAAGGTATTTTGGATTGTCCTTATGAAACTGTTGTAGGTACTTAAACTTTTTTTCCAGTTGGTGGCATGGCCTAGACACCATGCATGTCAGCTATAGCTGCTAATGTGTTAAGATTTAACAAGCTAATTAAACTGCTCTCTTGTACAACCAGTTAACATCAATCTCCTGTATACAAAGGTTCATGCAGGGTGTTGCGATTCGGGTATTGTGTCTTCTGGTTTCATATTATGTATAATAATTATGTACATTGCATGATGCAGCTAAGAATTTATATAACTATTGAAATGTTTACAGGACTCTACTCAGCTTAATACAAATTATATGGAGATTGACAAATGAATCTTTAAAGAAACTTACTGTAGCAGGAAATAGCAACATCTTGTGAATGAGTACAATGAGCAGTTTGTGAGCTATGTCTGCACTGAGAGTAGAGAGAGTAGATGTTTGATGAGCTACACCTGATTCCAGTCAGTAAGATTGGGGTACCTAATGAAGCAGGACTGTACCTGTATCAAGCAAAGAAGCTTGCTAAGCATAATAGTCTACATAGTTTTTAATTATGTTCTAATATACCCCAAGTCAGTAGACCTTCCAAATCCATTTTCTCCAGGTATGACACTCAAGTATCCCAGTTGACGACAAGCAACATCAGCATCCAAAAAATTGAATGAGCCATCACAGACTGTGCCCCATTCATTGTTGAGGTATACTTCTAGACGGCCAGCACTAGTAGCGTAGGTTAAGGATGATGAGACTAGCCTCAATGAACCATCTATAAATATAACAAGCATTTATAATTGCATCACTTTCAAACTCGTGTCACATATAATAATGAACGCATCACAATTGTGCATAGCTATGAATATATAAAAAAACTATAGCCAAGGTTAACCACTGACAAAATTTTGGTGAATATGAATATGAGTGATTGAGTTTTAACACTCAAGGAGTGGCTTATGGTAATAATTATTACTATTACAGTTACTGTAAGTGCTTCACCCCACAAGGTGGGGGAATGAAATGATTAGTAGCACTATTGGCGCCACCTCCCCACCTCTGCACAGAGCCAGAATACACAAGCATAGGCCACAGATAACGGCCATATACAGCATGCATGCAGCGGCCAGGCCAAATCAAATAATGGAGGGAGTGTATGTCAATGACATCCTTCAATTGAGTTGGTGTGTGCAACACACCATGCACACTCCCTCCAAACCAGTACATAATAATAATATTTGGTTATGTAATTACAATATATACGTCTTATCCGCCAACACGAGGTAGCAAGCTCGCTCACGTGCTTTATACTAAATGCGTGTATTATGCATGTGCGGCTATAGTGACCCTTAGCATATATCTATATATACACACCTCGCAAAACGCATGGAGCACATGCAGGGCCAAGGTGAGCCCCTTGACTGTTAACTGTATTTAAATAGATATTTAAATACTAATGTAATGTCCATGCATGCACATGTATTGTATTAGTTGAAATTCATATGGTTGCATGGTACATTTAATTGTGGATAAACCTTGCATTTTCTACATGAATCTAGATCACAAAAGTGACAAGCAATAGCACTAAATTTTATGTATGTATTTACCTTTATAACATGATAATGCAACATCTTTGCTGTGGTCATAATCATTGTTGGCCACTCCACTGTGTTGACATCTCTCCAGTGTTGTATCAGAGGAGGTACAGCCAAGATCAGAGAGCCAAATCGGAGCACCACTAGGAGCTGGAGAGTAGCTAATAGTCAAGGAAAATAAAGCAACATCATTGATACATACACCTTTAAACAGACATGCATATAATATAATATGTAATCAAATTAAATGACAAAATTGTCAGAGTAAAAAAGTTTACAAATTTGCCTCATACACGTATATATACTTGGAAAAAAAATTGTAGACTCATTATTTTTTATTGGAGACTAGATATCTACAGTATAGAAAGGGGGCGAATATCCTATAGGATACAATTAAACTGCTTAGCAATGTACAAAATTAAGCCGTTAAACTTATTCAGGGGGCTCTCAGACAGTTTACTAACAGCATGCAAGGTCAAACTTAAAGTTAAACCTGTCCTAAGCACTCGTAGAGAGGAATTAGAGAAGTCACAATTGCATGGTCTACAAAGTAGATATACATACTATAACTGATTTATACTTACATGAACATGGTTTCTAAAAAAAACAGACCATGTTTAGCCAACTTTGGCAATTTAGTTCTCTTGTGGGAACTATAAATTATTATTATGTTCCGTAATTGATAGTTCTTTTCAAAAGTTTTCAAAATTAAACACCACACAACGTTAAAATAAACATACCCTAAACTTTCTACTCCTTGTGTGCTGAAAAAAATATATCCTTCAAAACCCAACTGACGACAAGCAACTGCAGCATCATCAGCATCAAAGCCATCATGACATACTGTTCCCCACTGGTTATCCAGCATAATTTCAAGACGACCAGCATTTATAAAATCATTGGTAATCCCTTGGTTTGATATAAGGCGTAAAGGTGCAGGACCTTCAAAGAAACATAAATGCATCTATCACAATCTTCTAATATATTAGACAGGATTTATTATGCAAATGTCATACAAGGAGTGGGCTCACTTCGCTCGCCCATTCCTTGTTGATGTATGTTTACAGGATTAACAGTTACTATAATAAAATCAATACAGATACATTGATAAACAATCTATTATGTAGATAAATGTTATTCTGTGGTCAGTTGGCTTAGGACAACCTTTACAGTTGAAGTAAGACACAAAAATCACTAGTTGATGAACACAGAATGTATAGATATAAACATTAATATATACCATCATGCATAAGCAATTGGAAAGGGAAGCAATATTGCCTATGAATGTGCATTGCTGTGTTTTGGTCAGCTCAGCAATTATTTATCTCATGCATTATTGATGCCACAGATGACCCTTTTCCAACTTCTGCCATTTTGCAATCAGCTGATACGGCAACAGAGAAGCAGACTCCTAGGAACGAACATTCTTTCCTCACTACGCTTCATTTGTGAAAGATTGGCTCTCCTATCACACGTCTTCATCGGATATGGACGCCATTGGTAAGCCTTGTCAGCCATCTCAAAACAGTTAGCCATCTGTTGTAGTGTCTATCATTCTATCCTAAGCTAGCACTGTACGAGCTTGCTTTCTATAGAGTCACTCTCATCTTAGCCTGCATTCTGCACAGTCCAGAAAAAAGGAACATTTTCGCTCAAAGTCACATCACTTCCGGTGATCCTCCATTACACACACACTCACATACACAGACACACACAACTTTGCATTTTATAATACAGGAAATTTACTTGTTGCTGTATACATTATACTTACTGCTTGCACAAGATATTGCAACATCTTGAGAGTGAGTGCAGTCACTTGTAACCAGGCTGTGACTACATCCAAGGAGAGTTGTGTCAGAAGTAGAGCATGTAATATCATCCAACCAGATGGGAACACTGATAGCAGCAGGGGCATAGCTTTTAAATAGATAATTATAAAACTAAAAATGTAATTTATACTGGGACTATATAATATCATGCAGTTTATTGATACATTTGTTAAGAAGCAGGACTGCTTATTTCTGTCAGGCATGTCAGGAAAAAGCCTGCTTTACACTTTTATACAGCAAAATAAAGGTAATATATAGTCGTCACAAGAGATAATGCACGTGGATGCACAACAGTTTGGGAAACTTTATTTAGTGGTGTACAAGCAACTAGCTTAAAGCTCAACATTCATGTTATAAGACAAGTTGTAAATTTTTTTTAAAAAATTAGTATAGTGTAGGAATGGGCAGTGTTGTAAACAGTATTGGAACAAGGCATGTCTCAATTTCTGCACATGACTACTTCATTTTTATTGTTGATCACTCATATGGATTCTCAGTGTCATAAATGCAAAGATTTATATATTCAATGGTATATATACCATAGCTTATCATTGAATTGGTTCGAATTCCATCAGTTGGCTGTACAAGTGCTAATAGGAAAGTGTTTCTGAGACGTGCATATACAAACTTGGCCTGATGGCTCTTATTGACATGCAACTATGCACGTACCCAAGTTCTCCAACTGTGCCATAGGTCAGTGATTCACTGACAACACCACCATAGTATCCCAGTTGACGACATGCTATATCAGCATCAATGAAATTAAATTGCTTGCTACACACTGTCCCCCATTCATCATTGAGGTATATCTCTAATCGTCCACTAGTGGTCAAGTTGGATGATGATGACACAAGTCTCAAGGCTCCACCTGATCAATATGCATGAATGTGTACACATGTGTGATTGTTAATTGTATAGCTTTCTGAGCCAGAATTCCACTCATACTAAAATTCAGGAATGCACCTACAATGCAGTTCTACCTTTTTTTATACAAACAAAGTTTTAATCTTTAGTGCATTAACAACAGTCATTACGCCAGTGATTCTCCGTGTAAAAAATTGCAGAAGCATACATAATGAACATTCCACGTCACAATGTTCATAAACACCACTTGAAATGAGCCTTTGAATGCTTAAGTATTTTTCCTGTGCCAACTCTCATGATTTTGGTCTCAGCTTATTGCTCTGGAATTGAACTTCACAGATATACGATGCAAAACAGAAACGTGAAAATGTAAGCGTGAATACACAACTCAAAAACCTACACTGTCAGGGCCACATATATTGCAATAAAAGTGGGTAGAGTGACTAAACTGATGGTTATTTACCTCCTTGAGTTGGTGAATAGGTACTTTGTGTTATTTTGAAGGGCTCAAGACTTCTAGAGGCCTAGCCCAGCTTTATTTTACTGTACTAGTTTCAGTTTGATTAGCTGATTACATGATAAAACTATTAATAGTGTTTCTCTAAATGGTGGTGTACAGTGGCTGACAACATAGACCAAGAAATCAACTTTATCAAGAGTACTACAGATTTATATTATCATCACCATGGATAGCTGTATAGGCAAAAAAAAAGTTCTAAGTTTTACTTGACCTACCTTAGCACTACATTATACTGTTTTTGAAATGGCCTCAAAGAATGGCTGTTTAGCAAAACTTGAAGTTTCACAGAAAAGAGTTGTTCTAATCAAATGCTTAAGGTAGTAATTGAATATGAATAATTCATGAACTAGAAAATCTAACCACACCTAGGTTTTTATAGCCACACAACTTCCTGGACTAACTTCTACTGCTTGAAAAGCAGAGCTTATTCTTAGATTATGGAAAATCTGGACTTTTACAGCGCGTCTGTCAAGTGCTACAGTGATAGCTTGGCTTGAATAAAATTTTGGCGTCAGTTTTTTCCAACCTGGTAAGTTGTTATTTCTTGATCGCTGTGGCAGAGAAAACCTACGTTGGCTTGAGGGCGGCTCGACGAGACTTTCTTTTAATTCCAGCTACAAACTGTCTGAGCAGCTAAAAAGTGTTCAGCAGAAGCAGCTGCCATGCAGCTTCTCGAGAGGGCTTCGACGATCCAGCTGTTTCTTTTTGTAAAAACTCTTCGAGCCGCCCTTTACCTTCCACTGTGCATTGCATTAGTCGCCAATATACGGTAAGATTTTTCGCAAGCTCTGCAAAAATTGACGCCAAAAATTAACTACCTGCTTCCGAATCTAAAATAACTAGCGTATGCTTATTAGCATATTCATGAGCAAACACTAGCCCGTAACCTTAAAAACCTGCCACATATACTTTAACCTGAAAGACTTTAAGATTGTTAGAAATTGTAATGAGCTCAAGATATTATAATAATTATACATAGATTGTGGAATATGTTCTCTACTGCATTATTAGAGTATATTATACTTCTGATTGTTTGTCTATGCATGAACAGTAATTTTGACAGCTGGCCTTCAATGACTGTTTTGAGCTATATAGTGATCTGAAGCATGTTTTATATACAAAGTAACATATTATAGTATACAAGTAGTAAAAATTTCAAAAAAATAAGCAGTGTAGGAATGGGCAGTGCTGTAAAAAGTATTGGAACAAGGAATGGTCTCAATTTCGGCACATGACTACTTCATTTTCATTTTGATCTCTCTATATAGTTAATAATTATTAGCTAATTGTAGCTAATTGTTGTAAATGGTTCAAAGAGTGATCGGTACTTGAATAGCTTATCAGTATTGCATTTTATCACATGATATAATGGTTCAAATTCCTGCCAATTTTATCACTTGGCTAAAAAGTGGAATAAAGTATTGCAGTCAGGACTAGATTACTGGCCAAGACTTGGGCACAAAAAATGAAGTAGTCATGTGCCGAAATTGAGACCATTCCTTGTTCCAATACTTTTTACAGCACTGCCCATTCCTACACTGCTTATTTTTTTGAAATTTTTACTACTTGTTCATTCACTTTTTCAACACTACGGTGAGAAGACCATCAGAGACTGGTTAGTCCTTACAAAAAGCTTGAGTTATCTGAGTAGCAGCTATTGCCTGCTAGAGCAGCTAATGCGCATGCGTATTAAATGCCACGTGGATAATCATTGACCTTTGAACTCTACCTACAAATGGCTACATTGAAGTACATGAATTTATATTCTCAGTTTCAAAGCTTTCTAGTTTTTGTTTAGGCTTATTTGTGATGTAAACGAGTATCAAGGAATGTACTACCTATGAAAAGGAGTTACTTTGTGCTGTTAAAGTTGCTTCAACACATTCTGGTTCTCTGGAAATGCTTTTCAAGTAAGTCAGTTAGAAAGTACGTAGTACGTACGTTAGGAGAACAAAAATGGCACTGTTGTGGCTTCCCACTAGCTCTCTCTACGAGTGCTGAGGAAAGTTTCTGTGAGTTTTAGGCCTTGCATGCGATTGGTAATCTGCCAGTTAGAGCCTCTGAGCAAGTTTGAAGGCTTAATTTTGTTTGACTAGATTTTTATGGTGACCAACATTTTGTATTGTGTCTATGGGACAGTCGGCCCATTCCTACTATACGTACTACCGTACGTATGATACTCTCTTCCTCCTTTTAACTAAAGTATAATAGAATGTTGACTAATTCTAACTTGTATACAGTCTTGCATTGCACGGGATACCACAAAGTCAACTATTTATTGTGAAGAGTCATTGAAATGTTTCCACTCACTGCGATAACAAGAAAGAGCAGCATGTTGACTTGGGCGGCAATTGTATCTAGTCAACCTTCCAGAATGTTGACATCTTTCAATGGCAGTATCACTTGATGTGCATTGTAATTGGTTGAGCAGACTTGGAGTGTTTCGTGATTCCAGATAACTATATTATAAGATGAGTCATATCATGGAGGATCTTCATAACTCATTTTCGAAATGATGTCAACAATACTATATAAATTTGCACTTACCCAAAATTTGAAATAGAATGTGGAGAATAGAAAACGTATCCTTCAAATCCAAGTTGGCGACAAGCAACAGTGGCATCATTTGAATCGAAGTTTTCATTGCATACTGATCCCCAATGTCCTTGGAGGAAAATCTCCAGACGACCAGCGTTTATAGTACTTGGTGATGTGCCTAAGTTTGACACAAGTCGAAGTGGAGCAGGATCAGCTAGAGAGATACAATATAATAATTCTAATGAATTTGTTATAAAGTATAATTATTGTATAAATAATACCCTAATTATACATGACATTGTGGCTTTTTAGATATGTGGCAAGTGCATGTATATATAGCTTCAAATAAGTATACAAACACATGTGCACAAACATATAGTCCAGCCTCAGTTCATTCAGCTCCCAATTTTTATAGGTCACATTGTACTGCTAGCATTATTATAATTATTCCGTACTCAGAACACTGGCACCCTTTGTTGTAGTCATGCTTTATATTTATCTAATATAATCAACTATACACACTAACACTATACTATCATACATATGTTTATGCTTATAAACTTTCGAGGAAAGAAAGCTAAGCCTTTAAATGCATTTAATATAGCCTCCCATGCAGACAGTTTGCTTACTGTATTAACAAAGAAGACTGGCAGAAAGTTTCTAGAGCACTCTGGAGAGAGCGCTGGTGAGAAGCCACAAGAGTGCAATTTTGTTTTCTCCTGGAATGCGATTTCCAGACAAACAGAAGTGAGCCAATTTTGACTACATAGTGAGACTTCACTTTATCTGTAGTACGTCCTTTTCGACTTGTTTGCTGGCGAAAAGGCAGCAAACAAAATCTAGGCAGCTTTGAAACTCTTGATATAAATACTGCACTTTTATTTAGCCATTTTGATGTAGGTAAAGGTCGTCAATAGACCACGTGGTTTGCATGCCTATAATGCGCATGCACATGATGACATCAAATGTACACTTCTGCTTTTTGTAGAGACTGACTAGTCTCATCTGCGTGGTTGTCTCCATGCAGTTGAGCACCTTGGTGTTTAAAAAAGTGAATGAACAAGTAGTAAACATTTTATAAAAATAAAAAGTGCAGGAATGGGGGTAGTGGGGTAAAAAGCAAGGAAACAAGACAAGTCTCTGAATTTCGGCACAAGACTACTTGTGCCCAACTCTCAAACATTACTGTGTACCTACATTCTACATATTTGTTATTTCATCCAAATTACAAGCTAAGTGATTGCTGGCATTGACTCATGAGCCAAACGACTGACATATATAACTTGATGAAAATGAAGTAGTCATGTGCAGAAATTCAGAGACTTGTCTTGTTTCCTTGCTTTTTATCACACTGCCCATTCCTACACTTCTCATTTTTATAAAATTTTTACTACTTGTAATATGGTTCATCGGTAGTTTAATATAATATATCTGAATTATAACCGATCACAAACGCAGGGTACATTGACATGTGGCTTACTGAAACAAGAGATGGCCACATTTTGAGAGAGAGTACAATCTTCAGTTGATGAACGATGATCACAATTAATCAATGGATAATTGAAGCGAAGATTAGAATCACAAGAAACATCAGTTAGTACAATAGAGACACTTGTGGGTGCCGGGTTGAACCTAATAAAAAAATGACTACTAAATTTTAATATTAACTTAACATTGGAAAACTTGAATCCTATAATATGGCTCAGAGTAAAAACAATTCTTCACAGTATTATCTAAAAACAATTACCCAAGTTGACCAGTGGTGCCAAAGCCATTTACTCCAGGAGTGACACCCAGGTAGCCCAGTTGACGACAAGCAACATCAGCATCAACAGCATCAAAACCACTGGCACAGACTGTGCCCCATTCATTGTTGAGGTATACTTCTAGACGACCAGCACTGGTAGCATAGGTTGAGGATGATGAGACCAGTCGAATTGAACCACCTACAAACCACAATTAATATTAATTAAATTATTTTATAGTACAGGAACTGGTTGGATGTCTTGGTCAATATATTTTTCATTAAATCACACATGAGGATGATTGTTCTCCAAACAGCTACAATAATAATTATATAACCAATTTTCCAAACAAATAGTACAATGTCATGTAGGCTACTAATGATCCTATAAGATTAAATTTTACTGAGTAACTTATGCAAGGTTAGTGCATAGGTAGTCTGATATACAATTAGCCGTTTTCTTATACACTAACATGTAACTGATACAATTAGACTATTCTTCTCATGCAAGTCTCAATTAACCTCTCACCAAAGCAGGGATGCCCCTTGTGGCTATCAA
Source organism: Tethya wilhelma (assembly GCA_964030475.1). NCBI lineage: Eukaryota > Metazoa > Porifera > Demospongiae > Tethyida > Tethyidae > Tethya > Tethya wilhelma. The sequence continues at coordinate 11,747 of CAXIPT010000137.1, forward strand.
AAGGCTTTACACACAGGGACAACTACCCACATCCTAGACCTTGTAGTAGCATCACCTGGTTCATATAATACAGGCATGCACGAAGGATGCTGTTGCCAAAACAAAACCTATTGCAGGCTGTCTGTACCAATTAAGGATTATGGTAGTCATTTTGAATGCTTGCCTATCTGTCTGTCTGTGGCTAATTACATTTCTGATAGTTCGTTCTTTTTTATCTTGAGTCTCTTGCATGCATGGTATGTGTGTAATGGCTGTCATTATACATATTATCTCACAATACTTACACTACTTACGTCTAAAACATGATAATGCAACATCTTTGCTGTGGTCACAGTCATTGTTGGCCACTCCACTGTGTTGACATCTCTCCAGTGTTGTATCAGAGGANTAGTCAAGTTCTGTTTATGCTCATACTTAATTTTACTATAGTTAATAAGCTTTAGTTATGTAGTGTAATAATGTAAATACAGCTTGACCAGTAAATTGATTTTGGCTTCCTTTACAACTCATTGTTTTGTTCAGTTTCTTTTACACATTTCCTCTCTTTGTCATGTCACAAAGACACTGAGGCCCGCTCCATGTTTAAGTATACACATTCACCATTTTATTCTAGAGTTTAAGAGTTTAAGATTTGTTTTGTAAGCCTAGTTTGCTTCTATACTCTCATTTTGTATCATCTGAGCACTGCTCTCAAATCTGTGTCTATCACAGTTGTATCTAATTGCATGCTATCACTATTCGAAATAAGATAGATTTGGTTAAGCTGAACTTCAGTCAAATTGCATGACAACGATTAAAAGCCTGTCTCTAGTTGATTGCTAATCAGTTTGTAAGTTTGCTCAGCAAGAAAGAGTTTAACAAGTTTAGTCAGGTAATATGATTATTATAAACTTTTACTTTTTACTACGTGACCTGTAGTGAGCTTACTATAGGTATCAAGTGAAAAGATAGATCTCTTCTCTAGCCCACGACACAACAAGAATGAACCATGCTTTCACTCTAACTACATCCACACTAGCACTAAAACTTGAGTCACTTCACACCAATAACACACTGGTGGGGAATGTACGAGAGTTGCTGCTGTGATTCAGTGGAAGATTGACAAGTAATGTTTTGTCTAACAATTACAGCATGATGAAGTGGGGAAGATAATACTGATCCAGAACTTGCTTGATAGCTGAATTGTACCCAATTTCTGTCAAGTGAAAAAAATGTTATTACTGTACTCTCAACAGAGTTCAATGGGTCCGTCCAGAGGGAGTTCATGAGTTGGGTCTGTGAACTAAGCATTGGGCGCCACTTGAACTTTTTTAACACTAGAATTACTAAACTGTCTATCAACTTTCTCTAGAACATCCCCTAGTCTGACCACTCACGCCTGGCAATTTTTCTAGATGCTAAAGTGTTATTCCCTCTTTTCACAGAGACACTTGGCCACGAAGTTGAAGTGGCTTTTTCTTTTTCATAACTTGGAATATGCATGATCGTCTGAAGTAATTCTCTTGCATATAATTATTTTCAGTATAAATTTACACTAGCTAGGTACTGACAAAAAGACCCAAGAGTTACATGCACATGCCATGAGTGCATGTAAATACTGCCCCCTCCCCCCCCATCCCCCAGACTTTGGGTGGCTAAAGATATTATCACAGGTTTGAGCTGGGTTGTCCGAATTCCCTGGTAGCGAAACTTAGCTACCATGAATGCATAATAATATGCTGCAACAATTATAACATTGTGACATAAAGGAGGTAAGATGTTCCAATTATGATGTTCCTAGATTTTCATCCTACTCCAGATCAAAACCTGTAAGTTGAAATAGAATGATTATTATATAGCTAGCACCCTCAAAGTGTCCTTTGTACAAAGGTTTGAGTATATAGGCTGGGATAGGCTTCACATGCTAAAGAACTAGCACAGACGTTATTATACAAATCACAGCCGCTTTTTCAGGCTCTTCCTAGAGCTCCTTCACAAATTAAATATGAAAATACATACAAAGAAGAAATCTGGGAATGAGCTATATAACTCACATACACATGAGATAAACAAGCAATATACAACATGATCTTTTCTATCAAGAAAAAAAACTCACTCTGTACGACTAATTTAACTGAAACTAACCTTTAATTGACTAAACAGAAGAGCATCATAGCAGCCACAAACATAGACTGAGATCTAAAGTTGACCTTATAATCTGTGGTGTCTCATGGTATATGACGTCCTGGTGTCAGCCATATGGTCACATCAAAAAAAAAACAACAAGCAAGTAAGCTTATCAAAAGTTTTGGTTGTCAATTTGACTCAACTTGAGATGATGACTTGTAGGCTTACATCACACTCTATTACAAATTTTATTGTAGTTTACCAAAGCTAGGTTTGTGGTATCTTCAAAGCACTTCACTAAGCTTGTCCGTTTGTTTTAAGGTTCCGGGATACAGGCAAAATAATTGCAAAACCACACTGCACATTATTCCGTATTTAGCAAAACCTACTCATTGCACAGTGCTGAGACTATACACACTAGTTCGGCTATAATTTATGCTACTCTTGGTTGTTGGCACACGTTTAGCTAACTGAAACAAAGAGCTCAAAATTTGGCAATTTTTTGACGTTATATATCTGGCTTAGTGGAGTGAATCAAGGCAGACACGCAGAAATACAACTGTAATTATGAGGGTCTAGCCGAGCCGTATGTATTATCTATGGTCTAGCGAAGAGTTCTTAAAAAAATTGCTTATTTGCTTGGGAAATATAGTGAGGTTTGTTGATTTTCGACTCACGCTGAGGTCAGATCTGCTCACTGTTTGAGCTTCATTTTACGAAGTAGTATTCCACAAAAACTCTTCGTCAGTATAAAAACCAAGCTCTGAAAGCACTAAAACAAAGATGAACTGCTTTATCTATGACTATGTTTGACGTCAAAAATTTTATGGCCATATCTCCACCATTTTGAACTAAACTGATACTGATTTTAACGAAAAAATTTCTTTTCGTTTAATTAAATATGAACGGTATCTCGGAACCTTAAGTCTCTTCTTTATTGGATTCCTACCACAACATAAAGGCTGAATCGACACTCTGAGTTCAACATTCATGTCTTCGAATTCATGGTTCTGTGTCTACATGTCATTATAAGATGATGACAGATTGATGCCTGAATTGAGGTTGTAATAAGTACTAGCTTCATCTGATTCTAATGTAGCAGATCTTGAGGACGTCAACCCTTCTAATGGACAGCTTGTGTCCTTCAACCACTGAGTAATAGCTGTATTTGATTGGTATGAGTCTCATGAGTATAATTACGTTCAAGCTTGTTTTTCATTATATTCAGTAATTCGCTGACCTTTTCAGAAGGTGAATGAGCAGCTTTTGTTTGTTTGGTAGATACGTGGGATTGAGGTACCGTGTCAAGAATTTGTTTGGGGGTAGTTGTTGCACTTTGAAGATCTTCAGCACCAGTATGTTTACTCTGTAAGATGCCATTCGACTCATGTCACTCAGACGTATCAGTCAATTGTTTAGCATTAAATTTGATATTGTTTTCTCATGTTACAGATATTTTGTGAGTGGACCTTTGTTCACACATTTGTCCATTGCTCTTTTGGATCGGTTTAATTTCATGTTAAAAATGTCAATAGTTGATACCAATGGGGGTAATCATTTCTTTACAGCTGGTTGATGCTGTCTCAAGCGAACAGTGTCCCTGAGTCTGACACTGACCCACCTGGAGTTAAATTGAGTCTACTATCCAGGGTTTTATTCAACTTGTTCCCAGAACAAGCTCATTTGCATGGGCCAGGGCTCCGTCTACTGGTATAACAACTAGCCAGGGTGGCTTTAGATTCGTCAACTCTATAGCTCAGATTCTATGTCGTTGAGAGGGGTTCTTATCTACATTCAGTACTAGTGCAGAGATCTTAGGATAATCTTAAACTGTTTGTACTAGTTGGTGTTGATCTGATTTAGAAAAAGTTAGGAAGTGAAAGTACTTTTAGAGAAGTTTGATTGTACACTCTTATGTGTGTTGCTATTGCTGTTCTGTATGCCATTCCATAATTGAAAGTTTGAAAGTTCAATTCATGTGGACATGAGAAATACATTAAAACTTAGCATGAAACATGAGCTTAATAAAATTTCCAGACTAAGATTGCTTAATAAATCTGAACTGTTAAATAATGAGTTTGGCAGGTGCAGTTCTTCATAGTGACTAGCCAGTATCTTCTTTCAACCTCACAAAGGTGACACTGCTACTTTCCTCTTCCATGATGGCTCTTTGCCCTACTAAGCATCTGTAGTCTAAGAATGTCCTATTGAAGATTGAGAGAATGGTCCAACAGCTTACAGGAATATAGATCTCCTTTGAACATCATTATTCTTTGTTTGTGATTATTTCAGTGAAGCGTGTTCCAAAGCTCTCTTCCCTAACCGAATCCACATCCATCACCACAAGCTTACACCACACTTCCACTCAAGCAGTTGGCATCTCTATTTCAGGAAATCTGGCTTCAGATCCTGCACTTTATAGCAGGAACACCAAGAACAGTAATAGCATTAGCTGTCATGATGGAGTGATGTTTTGGCCTCTTCAGAACCCTCTTAGAAGACAAGGGACTGATAATCACCCTGTAAAGCCCCAAATGCTCTGAAACAGAATGCTTGTTATCCCTTCTGTACATTCTCCTCAACAGACTAAGAAGCAGAGAGATTTTGAGCCTTTTCACCAGTAGCTGAGACACTTCCCTATAGCAATACATCACTGATCTGTCAACCACACATACTGGAGAAGGAATAGAGTGTTGTGTTGTGAAACACATAATTTTTCATTTACTGACTACAGATGCATGTCAAACCATGGCTCTTTCTGAACTTGTCGATAGTATATAGGACCCACACCAGATACCTGAAGCTAGCTTCCTGAGAAGAGGATCCATAACCAACAGAAAAAGTGCTGGAACAGCACTGAGCCTTGTCTCTACCCTAGGCTTCTACCGCAGCTTCACATGACAAGAGCCATCCTCATACCAATTTCTGAAGGCATTTGACTCTGTGGAGTATCCTATTCTTCTGTATAAGCTGTTTGACACTGATATCAATGGAAAGATGTAGAGGTTGCTCTTCTAGGGGTCACAGGCACATGTATATCAGACTACCCTCTCTGTGATACTTAGCATCAAACTCTTATGTAGCAAAGACTCTGCATCCTCATAATAATGAGACTGCAGGCAGATGTGTGGCAGACCAGACTCTAGATCAAATCATTCTAACAGCAAAAATCCAAGACCTTCACAATCATCGACTCCGTGGAGAGGTCAATCCACGTTGGAATCTTTCCTCTTCTCTTATATACCATCAGCCAAATCATAACACCTTTGCTAACAGATGCTGCACTAAATTGTCATCAGGACTAGCTGCAGGTGCCTAGCTTCTTCTTCAGCTTGGATACAGCTGTATTTGGAAGTAAAACAAACATCTATAGTTAGCAGATACTCCACAATTAGCTGAGACTGTGACTCCTTTGCTCAACGTCATTAGAGGCCTATCCTAACCTTGACTCACTGCCAACTTCCCAAAATGACGTCAAGCCCAGATCTGTAAAAGACTCTCAGGAGCCTGAACAACAATACCAACTTGGAAAATCTAGCCTTTTCCTCTGTGATGTAGCAAATCTCCTACCATCTTGAGTAGCAAACAACTTGTCTCTGCTTTGATGACTCAGTTACTCACAATTAGCAGCACACAACCTCACTCTCTTCCTCACAGGACTCCACAGTCTGGACTTGTGATTAAAGAGTGGATCCTCAGTTAGACAATCCGCAGACTTCCATGCCATTTGAGCTTGTCGGATCTTTGCTGACAGGCAGCTTAAGATATTATCATCTCTCTTTGACCGAAATATAGTCAGGAGAAGATGGTCTGATGCATTCAAGTCTTACTTTGGGTGCGTGTGACAAGACCAGTTTGTGTTATTTGGAATCAAGCTGCCTGAAGCTTACCAGGCTAGAACATACTTTTCTTTAATAATTAGCTACAGTGGTTTTCACATCTACACTGCAGTATGTGTATCTGGGACTAGAGGAAGCATGCCCTCAGATGCAGCACATCTCTCTATTATGTCCTGCCTTAGTAACACTCTTTGTGATTAAATTCTGTGGACACGCAGATGTGCATTGAAGTCACCTGGCAGTGTTACTAGATCAAGCAATCGTACGTAATTCACTGACAACTCTCAATACGGTAATAGACGGGTAACCAATAGCATCTCCGAAAAAAAAGTCATGTTACATTGATTCAGGGTCAAGGAGGTTTTAAATCTAATTACACTAGCCAAAATGTTATTGTGAAACAGAAGTTTCAAGGACTATACAGGTGTCATCTTTAGTGTAATACTGACATGAAATGGTAAGTACATGATATAAAATTAATACTGAGGGTGGGTGGGGCTGAAAACAGGGAATAAAAATAAGGGTAAATGATGATAATATTAGTGATGGGAATGGTTGAAAAGAATTTCATACTCTAGAGGGAAGGCTCCACGGTCTGTGTTGTCCGTCCTGCGGATGTGGACAGCCTCCTGGAAGACTCTGTAGGTGTCCCTGGGGTTGGATTGTACTTGTACGTTGCTCCAGTCAACTGGGTGGTCACAAATCCAGGAATGTTCAGCTAAGGCTGACGCATTTGTGTCTGCTTGTCTCACTGCTCGTCTATGTTCATCCAATTGTTGGGATAACTTCCTACTGGTCTAGAATAGGTGCATCCACTGCACGGTATCTTGTTACACCTACTGCGTCTGTCCAGGTCAGCCACTGGGTCCTTTGGCTGTGACACAAGACCTCTCAGGGTCTGTGCTGGTCGAAAGTACACATAGATTCCCAGTGGGGACAGGATCCTCCTGATTGATTCAGATGTACCTCTGATGTACGTAGGGGACAATTGTGGTGCTGGTGCAGTCAGTGCGGTCATTGGTGGTGTCTCGGTGTTGTGGCCGATGTCTGTTTGAAACATGCTGTCTGGGGTATCCATTCAATTCATACTCAGGGCGTTGCGTACATGTTTGAGCTTGGCATTCAGGGAGGTCTCGTTTAATGAGTGAGTGTGGGCCCTGCTTAGGAGGGTCTCAATCACAGACTTCTTTTGGGACAGTGGGCGGTGGGACTCGAAATCAAGGTATCGGTCGATATTGGTGGCTTTTCTGTATACCAATGTCTGGATCGTTCCATCTGCTTGGCGGGAGTGGAGGACATCTAGACAACCAGCTTGCACAGAAGTATAGCCGATAGTGACAGTCTTCGTCAGCCCAGATACTACAGAACCATCGGCACTACCCATCGTTTGGTGGTCTCACTGGTTGAAGGTTGTAGAGAGCAATGTGTCAAACTTCTCCTTTTGGCGATCCTTACACATTGTGCAAGCATAGGCTTAGAGCAAAAAACTTTCGAAAAAATTATCTTAAGGAAGTTTGGATTCTAGAGTGGTGAGCAGGTGTTCATTTTTTCTATTTAGTTTGCGATGATTTGACTCACTGCTCAGTAGACTTGAGACTGAGATTTTGGAGAAAGGTCTAAACTTCTCCCAGCCCCCAACTGAATACCAGTGACCCAACTGTTAGCTGCAGCTGAGAGAGGCCTCATCAAGGTCCCCAAGTCGGTCGCATCAATGGCAAGACATCGGATTGCCATGCTATAGTCCAGGTCAAAACCACCTCAATCCTTGGAACAAAGGGCAGCCATGAAGAGCCTTCAGAGCTGGAAAGACATTGTCATAGTTCCAGCCGACAAAGGAAACGCAACAGTTGAAATGACCAAAGACAGCTACACGGTGAAATTAAACACCGACTACCAACCAGTTCCAAAGTACCCTTGGAACGAAAGCTCAATGCCATCCTTCTGGATCTATAAAGAAAAAACGTTCCATTGATCAGAGGACTTATGACTGCCTTCCTTTGTTTTGAGGCAGCACCCCCTTGCTCCCCAAGATCCACAACAAGCATGTGCAGGCCATATCACTGAGACCAATCGTCTCCTTTGTGAACTCTCCAACTTACCAACTCACCAAGCATCTCATCCACATTCAATCCCCATCGGTTGGTAACTCAGAGTCCTTCGTCCATAACTCAACTGAGTTTGTATCCACCATCTTGACCATCGAGAAGGATGAATCACTGGTTTCCTTTGATGTTGTCTACTGTTTACCAATGTCCCTGTAGACTTGGCCCTGCAGGTAGCCAGGAAACTCGAACCTGATGAGTCCCTCTCCCTCTGCTCCTCCCTGACGGGCCCCCAGTGAGATTGTAGATCTACTAAAGTTCTGCCTTACAGCCATCACATACCTCACCTTCCAGAACCAGTCATACAAGCAATTCTAGTGAATTCTCTCATGATATAAAGCTTTAATGATTATATGCCTGAGACTTGGTTCTTTTTTTGCTTCAAAAGGTGGGGAAGGGGGGGGGGGNGGTGCACTTGCACCCACTTGGCACCCCCCTCATCCCCTCCCTATGAGACTGTAAATTTGGAATAAGCAAAGCATGTCCAAATGTTCTCGAGCTCATTGCGCATGCGCATGCCATAATGACTAAATTAATAATCCAACCGGAAGTAAACTCGTGGACTGTTTTGCCCTTGGCGCCTTTGGCGCGCACTTGCCTGAGTAAAGCATACAGCTCTTGATTTGGTTAGTCAAACAAGAGAGCTGTAAAAAGGATATACTGAAAAACGTGCAGTCACTCTCACTTCTCATATAGACTTAGAGGTCTATATCTTCAGAAACACCTAAACACTGACTGAACTCAGAAAGCAACACAGCCACACAGACTGCCAGGGACAGAGAACATGACCCAGTGTAAAGATTCTTCCCACAATAACCCTTGTGTCTAAAAGATGAAGTCCCAGGTTCAAAATGAACCAATTGCAAGCTGTTACTGGAGCTGTGTAAGTATTGAACCAAAAATAGAGTGTGGTATGAAATTCATACAGAATGATTCTAAGAACATGATAGCATGAATAGTGGATCTGATAGATATGTCGGGCTCTTTGCTAATACTGATTATGAACTAAAAGTTGTTGTTAAGCATGAATATCGTAGCAGACTAATGGACTTGAGAAATTTCGGCTCGGAAGTCTTCATTAGTTTATCATGTGGCACAGTTGCCAAATTCACAATTTAATTCAGTCTAGAGTAACTGGCAAATGACAGGATGCAAAGAAAATCAACAAGTACTCTCTCACCAACCAGTTATAATTTTGCCATTCTCTTTCACCAGTGCTATAGTAAAGAATATGCCCAGCCTCATTCCTGCATTGCCTTCTAGGCTGCCCTTTGACCTTACAAACTCAAAGGGGAGAGCCTGTAATGAGGCTAATTCCCACATAGCTAGCTAACAGGACTCCATGTGCATGCGCTTGCTCGTGCTTGCTAATGGACTAGCATAATTAGGTTGGTGGTTGAATTTCACCTTTTTATGTGTAATTTTTTTTATTACTTATAGTGTAATGATTACTCTCTGTATTTTTCAATGTGCTACAATCAGGATGGGTAGAACTAGCCTCGTGGGGTCTTCATGGTTATTAGATCGTGGGTAGTTTGGGTTGACTGTTGTCATATACTGTTATGTTAAGGCCTTTGTCTGATATTTTTGTTACTGTTTCTAGTCTACATATACAGAAATATTCTCTTCTCTTGAACCATTATAATTATTTGTTTTGCATTGCATGTTAGAAGTTCTGGAGCTGCTTCCAAAATTTAGAAATTTTATATCTATTTTAATTGTGTATAGTGTTATTTAAATGGTGTTCTATTCCTGCATGAGGCATTGGATCAGAGATGTTCATTACTTAATTGGTCTCATTGTCATGCCGACATATTGTGCTTTACATTTCTTGTGTGCACATACCAAGGTAGATTACATTTTTGGTGTTGCAATCATATTTGCCTTGTTTCTCTGGTAGGTTGATGGGAGTTTGGTGCTATCAGTGGATGTGTTTGTTACTTCGAAGAATTTGCATGTTAGCCAATTTGTTTTCATTTGATTTTCAAAATTTCTTAGTTTGTTTTGAAAAAAGTTAAATGGGTAATTGCTTTGCAGGCTTGCATTTTTGGTTTGTTGGGTTTTGTGTGTGTGCTTTCTACTGGTTCATTGTTGCTGTCATCTGATAGCCGTTTGAGCTTGTCTCTGACAAGCTTGCTCCTTAGAGATTTGTTTCCTCTTGTTGCCATACGAGGAGGGTGGGGAAAGATTCGTTATGAGTTGGGATCATTTTTGATTAGTTTCCAATGTTTTTATATCACAGTTCTAGTATTGTCGTTGTAATTTGGGACAAATTTTTTTTTTTTTTGCGTTAGTTTGCTTTGTTTTTTCTGATTAGTGTCAAATGTCTATTATGGTGTTTAGTTCTGTTGTTGGTTTCTTTGGTGTTGGTGGTTGAGTATCCTCTTTCCACAAATTTGTCTGCTAGATTCTTTTCCTTTGTATGAAATTGTCTTTGTATTATTAGCTCTGAGGTATCTTGTTTTGTATCCTATTAATATTGCTTTCTTTGTATCTTCCGAGTGATATAGGAATCTGCGTGTGTATAAGTTGTTGCTTTGTTGTTTTTTTAAGTATGTGTTTTAATGTCCAGTATGGTTGTGTCCTTTTAATCTTTTCCCCTTATATAGTGTATAGGTCTAGGAATACAAGTTGGTATGTGTCTGTTTCGTATGTAAATTAATATAGTTTGGTGTATTTGGTTTAATTCAGTCATAGGTCTGCATAGCAATTTTAGTACCCATGGCAGTAACCTGGAGTTGCTTATAGAATTGATTGTCAAAATTTAATTTGAAGGTGTTATTTTCTGGTACAATTTTTAGAAGTTCTTTAAGATCGAGTGCATGTGGTTGTTGTGAATGTTTGTACATATCTGAATGTTTGGCTAGAAATGTGATTATTTGTTCTAAGCCATCCTTACAGGAGATGTTTGTATATAATGAAGTGACATCTATATATGGACACTAGAATGATGTCGGTAGGTATTTTAGTTTTTCAATTTGGTTTGTGAAATCACTGCTGTCCCGGATGTATGATGGGAGGTTTTAGCAAATTGGTTGTAGCCGTGTGTCCATGTGTTCACGAATTTTGATATATTTTTAAGTGATGCTGTTTTAGCTTGATTTCATGGTTTTTGTGGTTGACTGACAAACCACGAAATATTTACCCACAAATAAAGCTGGGGTGTGGTTAATTTGTATGCGCCGTATGTGACCAGAAAAATTTCTCAAAGTCCATGAAAATCTCCGGCTCCCCTGAAAAGTACTTGCAATTTGGTATTTGGCCAAAGAGCATGTTGATGCTTGATGGAGGTTGCAGGGAAATACTATATAACATACGGCCAGTCTCCTCCTACATTCAACAGAACCATTGTCAATGGTTAATTATGTTGAATGTATATCAACTACTATTATCTGTAGTCATTATGTTCTGTTCAATGTATGTCCGTGTCTGCTTGGTTGATCTGAGCTGACACAGATAGCTAGTGTTGGAAAACATTCCAGGTAGAATATGTGATTTTGATAGTCATAATTTTAAAAGTTTGGCATCTTAGTCAGAGAGAGTAAGACCATGCATTTTCAAGTTACTTGTCAGCAAAGATAATTAAGTTGCTGTTGGTTTGATGTATTTTATCTCTGAGTGTCCAGTATAACTGACTTCGCTATGGACATCTTTGATAGTGGCTGTATATCCATTGTCTTCTTTAAGCTTAGTGCAAAATAAACTGTTAATTATGCTTAAAATTTTCCCAATTGTAGAGATTATTTTCATGCATGTGTTGTGTGCACATCCTACAACTAGATGTAAAATAACTAAAATTTCAACATTAGTACTATAGTAGAGGATGGCAAATGTAGAGGTGTTGAAGGTACGGTACTTCTTTGCCTGACATGCCTTGTTTCTGTCACCATATGCAACATTCTATAATGCCAGCTTCACATTTAGATCTATACTTAGGAACATTATCATAACAGAGACACACATGGCCATCTGAATCATTAGGTCATGTATGTATATATTAGGGATATTGAATGTGCTTGTGCACATTAACATGTAGTACACAGAAAGGGGCCAAAAGGACGAATGTACTGTCATACACATACATAGATATATACAGCCACTTTAAATTTGGAAATAGCTAGCTGCAATGATGTAGATTACAATGCAATTGCCATCTCAAAATTTGCAGATTGCTCAAGTGGTCGGTTTTCCATAATTCGCGGTCACATATTGTGACTATTATTATTATTATTTTCTTTGCCACACCAATAATAGGCGCAAAAAGGGGGGACCACAAAACACATAGGGAGAAAAAGAGCTTCACGTAATAACACCTTTAAATGTATTGTACAGTAGTTTGTTCCACAGAAATTACTTTCGAGACAAGAGTTTCTTTCTTGTTCGATGTGCTACGGGGTACCAAAAGATATCGGTGTTGGTCTCGACTTCACTATGTGTTGGGGACAACTATTGCTTAGAAACTTTATGGAGAAATTACGATTGCACTGTTGTGTTGTGATATTTGTGCCAAGCAATGGCTGTTTTGTACTTCAATCTTCTAAAATAGGTCGGAAACAATAAAGAAAGAAGTTAGACCTAAAAACACTGGCGAAAGTTTTTTTTTTTCCACATTCAAATAGCTTGATTCTCTACATGAACTCATTCGCTATAGCTACAATTATGCCAATAAGGGTGGATCATGACGGGTTGTGGCTTCATTATGGTACAGGTAAATTTTTATTATCGACTCACTGATTCCCTGTAAGACTATAGTTGAAAAGCTTCTTGCTTGATATAGTAATTATTATGGTTAGATTGTTGCATGTTTGCCTAGAAATTATCACATGCAAGGAAGTTTGAAGTTATGCATCAAGCTTCCCTTACCTTGCTGGACAACATAAAGGCCTAGATGATATAATTAAGTAGCAAGCTATGTTTGTAGAGAGACAACCATTGACTTTAAACCCAGCTGAGTAGTAAGAAGAACTATTAGACAATATATCTGCATGGTGACTTTCACATTATACTAGGGGAATGCACCGTGCATTGAAGGGCGAGCCGGAGCGATCGAGACGATAATTAATGTTGGCGCATGCACAAATGTTGATGTTAGACGCATGCGTAGTAGTAAAGTTACACGTGTTTATGGTAATGGAGAATTACATTTGTGCATTGCTATGGATACGTAGGCAGGTGAGCTTCATAAGGATCTTCCTGTGAGGCATGTGCTGCTTGAGTGACCTCTGATTCTTGAGGTTGGATAGATACAAGTTCAGAGAGGTCACCATCTTCTGGTAGGTTAGATAAGGCCTGTCAGTGTGTTCAATCCGATTCCACTGGCCCGGTAGTAGACATTGTTCTCAAGCAACCAGATCAAAGCTTGCTCTATACACGCCTCCTATGCACACGAAAGTCTTTATGTGTCTGGTCTCTCTCTTTCCTAACCACCAGGATGTCAACTTCTGATGGTAATCTTGGGAGACTGGTGGCAAATGACGACACATCTTGTGGGAGGTTAATGACGTGTCCACTGTAACCATACTGGCCTTGAGGTAGCCTGTAGATGGACATGATCGGCATGACAGCATGCAGACACCAGCATTTCTTCCACTTGAGTTAATTCCTGAATAAGAATATAATTATGCACATATCATTCAACACTTACAACATTGAGCTAAGCCTATAGGCTAACCTGTAATTGTGGAGGCACAAAGCCAAGGTCCATGTTGTTGGCACAAGAGTATAACTTTGGAACCTTCTTGTCCATGGAACACCTCCTACACTCGACAGACTGACCATTGGGCCGAGCTGACACAGACAGGTTTGTGAAACATTCCAAACACGTATCACAAGTAGGATAAGCAATTTCTGATATTGTCTGGTGAAAGTTTTTCATCTTCTGGATCACAGCTGGTTGCTCAAATAATGCTGGTGCTGTATCAAACCTCCTTGCACAAGCCCGAGACCTATCTTGCTCATGTCTGTGTTCTCTCTCAGAGGCTGTCTCTCTCAATCTTCTATCATTAGCCTGAGAGCTATCTCGCTCAAGCGGGGGCTGTCTCTCTCAATCTTCTATCATTCTCTCTCTTGATCTTCTTTCTTTTTCTGTGTGTTTAATAATATTATACTGAATCTGACTACCTACATACTACCTTCTTAGGTAATAACTATACCTGCTTCACAACTCTCGTCGTCTCGCTCGCCTGGCTTCTCTTTGCTCAGGCGTTTCTCGCTCCATATGCTCCCTGTAGAGTTCTCTTCGACGTTGGAGCCTTCTTTCATGAGAACTATCCATTTCAATGCAAGCAAAAACTTTTGTAGCCAAGGACATTGACGTCTTCTCATGGAAATTCGAAACGAATCCTTAGGCATGCATATTGCAACACGTGGTGGCACTCATAACATACCGTAAGTTTAAATTTTTATTCTACGTAATGTGGCATGCGAACAATTAGAAGAACGAACGACACGACAGACAAAATTGCCGTTCAACACACTAGGGTGGGCTCGCTCCGGCTCGCCCAATTATATGCCTAAAGGTCTGTAACTATAACAATTTCCCTAGCTCCTGAGATCTCTATATGCCTCCCCTATTATGACACTGTACACGAATACAGGGACTCTATGACATCCAACCACTTGACAACGGTCAACAACTACATCTATGAGTTGGGTTTCAGTATCTTTGAAGGTCAATACATAGTTTATTGTATGTGTGTTCATGCACCCACTCCAGAGTTATATATGGTAATGGACTACATGTAGTTATCTGCTGCAATGGCTACCATCAGTTATCTATAGATATCCACAAGCAGACAAACCATAGAGTCATAAACATCTCTTAGCCTGTGACTAATTAACATCTGGTGGTTGTTGTAGGTTGTGTACTTTGTATAGTGGCTATTATTTAGGGAGGTAGGGTATATTGCTCCAAATCTTAAGGTGTCTCCATATAGTGGGTTCTAATAGTGCATGGGTTTTAGTCTTGATAATGGTTATCTACATGGTTTTAGTCTGGAGGTGGGTTTTTAGTCTGGTAGTGGGTTTAAGTCTGAGACTCGGTGCGGGTGGCTGGGGAAGAGAAAAATTTGGTGTAGATTTTAAAATACTGCTTTGTTTCTTCTGATTTTTGCAGTCTGAGACCCATCCCTTCCAATTCCAACTGGCACCACATGTGGTTAATACTATGTTTATAGCTAGTTGAAATCAAGACAAACATCTCGGTAAGGGGTTTTGTTATAAATTTTACTGCATAAAAATTAATGTAAGTTTTTTTTTTTAAATAGTTAAAGAAGTCTCTCAGTATACATTCTATAGAGTAGATTTATAGAACAATCATATACTAGTAATGTTTAAGTTTGTGTTATTGTATGAGGAAGAATGAAACTATAGCATTTGTTACAACTAGCTTGCTAGCTAACATGATCTCTGCAGCTAGAAGGTCTTATCTTCTACCTAGTCATCATAGTCTTTGTCAATATGATTCCTGCATTATTTTGGACCACTCAGCACATGATACACCTGGAGGATGTGGTTCCTCGTTTGTTTTGTTATTCGAGGCACTTAATTTTCAATGAAATTGTTCGTTCAGGAGCAGAAGTTTCTCCACTGTTTGGAATCTTGATTGTTGACATTTTGTGCTGTCCACTGAGAGAGGTTGTCTTCTGTTGGGAAAGTCTGTCATGATCAAAAGTACAATTAACTGTATCCATCGGACCCTTATAAATGATTATTATTATAGCTTGCATGTTGAAAGTAGCTACATATTGTATGGTATGGCAGTGTGCGTATATATAATGTCATTGTGCTGCCAAATCGCATGCCAGGTCTCTTAGCTTTAATTTATCCTAGTAATACAAACAACAGAGATTTGCTGTATACACATTGCACTGAAAGCAGCGGCACAGATAAATAGACGAGTTTTCTTGCCTATGGCACCTGTTCTCATTTTTCCAAACTTCACGATGTCCTACTACAGCCTATTTTACTTTGAAGTGATTATCAAATGAGTGTCTTGATGAAAAAAAAATTATTACAATAATAAGCAAAATGGAATAGTGGTGTATTATTGTCGTATTACAATACAAACAGTTTGATAGTCTTCCATATGACACACTGTACTGTAACACAGTTAATTAGTGCACATGCTAGGTTCATAAATCTTCATCTGTATCGGATTATTCTTAACTTTTTCCCACAATAATATTTTTACTCTACAGAATTTACTGGTCTGGCTATAGCCTACAGGCATTATGCGCGACCGCAGGAGTTGTCCCTCTGGTGACCACACCCCTTAATTGGCATGTGCCGCGCGTGATTCAGGAACGTGATGTGTATAAAAGGCTGTTTTCTCAGCTCTTTGGAACGCATTTACTAGCTCAAGTGAATTAAAAGGCTCGATGAGGGAATTGTAAGTCTACAGTAAGCATGGAATCTTGGGCGAGAACTATTGCTGTTCTCGTCTGTTTGATGGGGGTGCTGGTGCAGTCACAAGATACCATCGGTAAGGTCATCACAGCAGCGTTACTTAAGTTTCGTGCGTAGAGCATTAGTCTCACAGACGCTGCACTGAGAGTCTGGGACGCTTGAGAGACTCATTGATTATACTGGTGTTTGGCTTGTGTGCCCGTGACAGTGTATAATATTGTGTGCGTCGCGCGCGTTTGTGAATGCTTTGCACGGTGTACGCATATCAACACTAGTTGAGTCTAAAAATTACCAAAATGTTTAATCTTGTTTTCAGGAAACGATTCACACACACACACACACACACACACATATATATATATAGGTTCTGCACCACTAAGACTTGTTTCCAACCATGGGACAGATTCTGTCACTAGCCCCATCAATGCTGGCCGTCTTGAGATATTTCTGAATGACCAGTGGGGAACAGTTGCTGACAATGACTTTGATGAAGTCGATGCCACTGTTGCTTGTCGGCAACTTGGATTTGAAGGATATACATTCTTCAGCTCTGATAATGGAATTACAAGACTTGGGTATATATCCTCTTATATATTAATAAGCTATAGCTTTATTGCATGCCATAGCATGCATAATGATTACTATTATCATTACTATTATCATGTCGCACATGTATAATTTTAATAGTAAGATAATAGCAAAATTTGTATTTTGCGTTTTTTTTCCCCTTGTATAGATATACTCAAGCTGCCCGCAGTGTGCCCGTTTGGTTTGACAATGTTGACTGTACAGCTGATGATACAGCTATTGAGAATTGTAGCCCCAGAATGCCTGTCTGTACTCACAGTAGTTGCAATCATAGGGATGATGTTGCACTTTCTTGCTATGGAGGTGAGAAATAGCTCTAAATATAAGATTTCTTATGCATATTAATAACTAATTATGTGTGTAAGTAACAACTTTATAATATGAAATCCTTCCTATTATACATACATTTTTAAGCATTTTGTAGTAATAGTGGGAAGAGTACTACAGCAGGGAGTATTCTAGTCTATTGTTTACTTAGTGACAGATGATTGCTTAAAAAAAAAAGTCACTGAAAACTTCCAACAAGTTGAACTTGTCAGTTGCGAACCACTAAGTCTTGAGGTTCTGCAACTATAAATTGGTTTGTGTGATGTGTGTGTGTGTGTGTATGTGTGTGTGTGTGAAATTATTATTGATGAAATTTAATTGTTTGCTACATAGCAATGATAACGGCTTGCCCCTTTGATGTTCAACATCGTCACTAGTATTGTGTCTATGGGACAGTCGGCCCTATGGCAAGCCAAATGTAACAAAAGTAAAACGTACCTTTTTGGAAAGACGTACGTATGAATTTCAGACGTACGTTCCAAATAAAACGTACGTCTCCAAAAAAAATTACTGCCAAATGAGCATTTAAACTTAACGACCTTTACCTATTGAGTCGGGATGTGTTTTATTTATACGTCATTATTCACGTGTGTTCATTTTGGAGCACTTCTGGGGTGTGGGGTATAACTAGAGGAATGCACCGTGCATTGAAGGGCGAGCCGGAGCGATCGCGACGATAATATTGGCGCATGCGCAAATGTTGATGTTAGACGCATGCGTAGTAGTAAAGTTACACATGTTCGTGGTGATGGAGAATTAAATTTGTGCATTGCTTGAAGTAATTGCCAATGGTGACTTCATTGCAACATGGTGCACGGAAATCTGCTGCACCTGTTGGAAATAACGTCGGAAAGGCCATTGAGAAGTACCCCTCTGTTGTGAACTCATTAATTGATGGGGGTTCCTCCAATGGTAGGCCACATAAGAGTAGATGACTGTGAACTTGGCTGCTCCAAGTTATGGACTGCACGACAGATGGTTTCCCTCTCAGTGCTTTGGTGTGCAACATTTGGAATGAAGGAGGTAGGCAGGTGGGCTTCATAAGGATCTTCCTGTGAGGCCTGTGCTGCTTGAGTGACCTCCAATTCTTGAGGTTGGATAGATACAAGGTCAGAGAGGCCACCATCTTCTGGTAGGTTAGATAAGGCCTGCATGTGTGTTCAATCCGATTCCACTGGCCCGGTAGTAGACATTGTTCTCAAGCTACCAGGTCAAAGCTTGCTCTACACGCCTCCTACGTACACGAAAGTCTTTATGTGTCTGGTCTCTCTCTTTCCTAACCACCAGAATGTCAACTTCTGATGATAATCTTGGGAGACTGGTGGCAAATGACGACACATCTTGTGGGAGGTTAATGACGTGTCCACTGAAACCATACTGGCCTTGAGGTAGCCTATAGACGGAATAAGAATATATGCACATATCATTCAACACTTATAATATTGAGCTTAGCTACAGGCTAACCTGCAATTGTGGAGGCACAAAGCAAGGGTCCATGTTGTTGGCACAAGAGTATAACTTTGAAACCTTCTTGTCCATAGAACACCTCCTACACTCGACAGAACCACTGGGCTGAGCTGACACAGACAGGTTTGGGAAACATTCCAAACACGTATCACAAGTAGGATAAGCGATTTCTGATATTGTCTGGTGAAGGTTTTTCATCTTCTGGATCACAGCTGGTTGCCCAAATAATGCTGGTGCTGTATCAGACCTTGCACAAGCCCGAGACCTATCTTGCTCACGTCTGTGTTCTCTCTCAGAGGCTGTCTCTCTCAATCTTCTATCATTAGCCTGAGACCTATCTCGCTCAAGCCTGTGTTCTCTCTGAGGGGCTGTCTCTCTTGATCTTCTTTCCCTTCTCTCTCTTGATCTCTTTCTGTGGGTTTAATAATAATATTTATTATACTGAATCTGACAACCTCAACAACCTTCTTAGGTCATAACTATATATATATATACCTGCTTCTGAACAACTGTTATATATCTCGTCGTCTCGCTCACTTGGCTTCTCTTTGCTCAGGCGTTTCTCGCTCCATATGCTCCCTGTAGAGTTCTCTTCTTCGACGTTGGAGTCTTCTTTCATAGCCAAGGTCATTGACGTCTCCTCATGGAAATTCAAACGAATTCTTAGGCATGCGTATTGCAACACGTGGTGGCACTCATAACATACCGTAAGTTTAAATTTTTATTCTACGTAATGTGGCATGCGAACAATTAGAAGAACGAACGACACGACAGACAAAATTGCCGTTCAACACACTAGGGTGGGCTCGCTCCGGCTCGCCCAATAATCATAGAATCCCACTATGCAACGAGAAGCCCCGCGACCTTTGACCCGCGATTAACCCTGTGACAACGGAATTTTACTTTAACAAACTCTGCACCGTGGAATGTGTTCTATAGAATGCTATAATGAAGGCTTCAAGCTACTATCTTTTTCCAAGATTATCTGGCACAATAATTTTTAGTTACTATAGCTACATCCCCAGATGCCTTTAAGAGCCAAATTCACCAACTTATGGCTCCGGATCCATGCAACCCTTTCTGTATACTCAAGTTATATCTCAGTAGATACCTATACCCCTTTTTCAACGTTCCTCTCCTCAGTTATAATGTCAACTTTTAATTCACTTATCATACTAACTTATTAAGGTGACTGCATGTCCATTATTAGCCCTTCTGCGCTATTTAGGCATGCCACACCTGATGCTCATGCTATTGTTTTAATTTGAAAAAGAAAGAAAAAACAAACAAACAATGTTCAGTTGATTATATACTAGAATATACAACCCTAGACTAGACTAATGACTCTGTTTATCCCTCTAATCGTGTCTCTAACGGTTGGTTTTAGGGTCAGAGGTGGTGCGCCTGGTGTGGATATTGAGTCTGCTGAAGTGATGATAGCCTATAGATCCCTATTGCACCTAGAACTCGTTCAAAGACTTTCAATCTTCTTCCTCAATATGCTTCTATTTGTCCTGTTCCATATTTTGTACCTCATGCAGTCCTAGTGGCGTAGCAAAGAAATTATAGAAATAATAACATATAATTGTGGTTTATGGACCAAATGACATTATGACTATATAATTATTATTTATCTTCATTGGGAATGTCCAAGCTGTTCAGTTTTACTTCGCTGGCTGCTTTAGTCCCAGGCAAAATTTAAAAAGTCAGAGAATATAGCTCAATATGCATAGCTATCAATGTTGGTAACAAGTATATGCAGACAGTTTTGAAATCAACTAAGAAAAGTGAATCAGACTCATATACAAGTGGCCCCAATGTTTCTCATGCATACATGCAGTATATATATGTAGCTAGCTAAAAATTAAACCACATGAGATTCTTCTGATGGCATGCATAGTACTCTAAGGATTTGCTTTCTTATTGCACACCCANTTTTGTGCTGTCCACTGAGAGAGGTTGTCTTCTGTTGGGAAAGTCTGTCATGATCAAAAGTACAATTAACTGTATCCATCGGACCCTTATAAATGATTATTATTATAGCTTGCATGTTGAAAGTAGCTACATATTGTATGGTATGGCAGTGTGCGTATATATAATGTCATTGTGCTGCCAAATCGCATGCCAGGTCTCTTAGCTTTAATTTATCCTAGTAATACAAACAACAGAGATTTGCTGTATACACATTGCACTGAAAGCAGCGGCACAGATAAATAGACGAGTTTTCTTGCCTATGGCACCTGTTCTCATTTTTCCAAACTTCACGATGTCCTACTACAGCCTATTTTACTTTGAAGTGATTATCAAATGAGTGTCTTGATGAAAAAAAAATTATTACAATAATAAGCAAAATGGAATAGTGGTGTATTATTGTCGTATTACAATACAAACAGTTTGATAGTCTTCCATATGACACACTGTACTGTAACACAGTTAATTAGTGCACATGCTAGGTTCATAAATCTTCATCTGTATCGGATTATTCTTAACTTTTTCCCACAATAATATTTTTACTCTACAGAATTTACTGGTCTGGCTATAGCCTACAGGCATTATGCGCGACCGCAGGAGTTGTCCCTCTGGTGACCACACCCCTTAATTGGCATGTGCCGCGCGTGATTCAGGAACGTGATGTGTATAAAAGGCTGTTTTCTCAGCTCTTTGGAACGCATTTACTAGCTCAAGTGAATTAAAAGGCTCGATGAGGGAATTGTAAGTCTACAGTAAGCATGGAATCTTGGGCGAGAACTATTGCTGTTCTCGTCTGTTTGATGGGGGTGCTGGTGCAGTCACAAGATACCATCGGTAAGGTCATCACAGCAGCGTTACTTAAGTTTCGTGCGTAGAGCATTAGTCTCACAGACGCTGCACTGAGAGTCTGGGACGCTTGAGAGACTCATTGATTATACTGGTGTTTGGCTTGTGTGCCCGTGACAGTGTATAATATTGTGTGCGTCGCGCGCGTTTGTGAATGCTTTGCACGGTGTACGCATATCAACACTAGTTGAGTCTAAAAATTACCAAAATGTTTAATCTTGTTTTCAGGAAACGATTCACACACACACACACACACACACACATATATATATATAGGTTCTGCACCACTAAGACTTGTTTCCAACCATGGGACAGATTCTGTCACTAGCCCCATCAATGCTGGCCGTCTTGAGATATTTCTGAATGACCAGTGGGGAACAGTTGCTGACAATGACTTTGATGAAGTCGATGCCACTGTTGCTTGTCGGCAACTTGGATTTGAAGGATATACATTCTTCAGCTCTGATAATGGAATTACAAGACTTGGGTATATATCCTCTTATATATTAATAAGCTATAGCTTTATTGCATGCCATAGCATGCATAATGATTACTATTATCATTACTATTATCATGTCGCACATGTATAATTTTAATAGTAAGATAATAGCAAAATTTGTATTTTGCGTTTTTTTTCCCCTTGTATAGATATACTCAAGCTGCCCGCAGTGTGCCCGTTTGGTTTGACAATGTTGACTGTACAGCTGATGATACAGCTATTGAGAATTGTAGCCCCAGAATGCCTGTCTGTACTCACAGTAGTTGCAATCATAGGGATGATGTTGCACTTTCTTGCTATGGAGGTGAGAAATAGCTCTAAATATAAGATTTCTTATGCATATTAATAACTAATTATGTGTGTAAGTAACAACTTTATAATATGAAATCCTTCCTATTATACATACATTTTTAAGCATTTTGTAGTAATAGTGGGAAGAGTACTACAGCAGGGAGTATTCTAGTCTATTGTTTACTTAGTGACAGATGATTGCTTAAAAAAAAAAGTCACTGAAAACTTCCAACAAGTTGAACTTGTCAGTTGCGAACCACTAAGTCTTGAGGTTCTGCAACTATAAATTGGTTTGTGTGATGTGTGTGTGTGTGTGTGTATGTGTGTGTGTGTGTGTGTGTGTGTGTGTGTGTGTGTGTGTGTGTGCATTGTGTTTGTGTGCTTATGTGCCTGTGTGAGTTTGTGTATGTGTTTGGGGGTGGGTTGGTGCGTGTATAAATTGTATTTTGTGTGTATATAATTATGTGACTTTACACAAACCTGAATATAATATGTTATTCCCTTTTTCCCTAATCTGATGACAATCATATTACTTTATTAATTTGTTTGTATAGTCAACGTTTAGATTGCTGTACTAGAACCATACATAGTATTAACTTTATGAATGTCATTACAAACTACAATAATTACGTATACTCTAGCCTCCTACCCAGGTCACTCCATCTTTATTGTGTTACATGCTAAAAAAACTGGCATAACTTTCAATCGTGACATTCACTTTGAAAGAAGCAGAAGCAAAAATATAGTGAGTTTCTTGTCTACCACTCTTAGACTACCTGGTTTCTACAGTCTTCAAAGTTCTCCTCCTTTCTCCAGAAAAAGTGCTCGAACTACACGAGCAAATTCAACTTATCCAGAAAACTTAGTAAACTAAAGTAAACACTATTTATTTCAGTTTAACAGTGGCTTGGTATTTAGTAGCCTATGCTAAGCCTAAACAATCGACAGAAAGTACTAAGCTCTCTTAACAGAAGTGGCAGATGCTAAAACTTGACTTTGCTTCATCTTTTGTCTGAGTCTGTCAGTCTTCTTGCGTGCATTCTTGCATTGCATTTCCAGCCCAACCCACTCATTACCAATGACTGAGCAGTAACTGCATGTAGAGCAACATTATGTTGTAGCTTAATTGTATAAAAAAAATTTTTTCTTGGAAACAACATTCAATATAGTCAGTCATCTTAGAAACAATACGGAAATTAGATAGTGCCAGTTGTTGAGTAAAGCTGCATTCTTATTGGTCATTGTCATGTACTTCTTACCTTGGGGGAGGGAATTATGGACCATTTATTAACCACCCTGTTATTTTGCCAGAGGGAGGAAGTTATGAGCAATAACCAGCACTTTCATAATATAGGAGAAAATACATTAGATGGGATTTATTTTAAATTATGTCATGGCTATGAAGACATGTCTACTTGGCCCTTCCAATTTTACTAATCGATCTATCTTAGCTATATAGCTCTGTTTGCTAAGTTCATTCGTAAGTGAGTTTCTGGTTGGGTATTAGTAACTTTAATTCTGGCAGAATTAAAGTTTGATATTTTCAATCTGCATACTGGGATGGTGAACAAGAATATAATTTAATAATGCTAAGTTCATGGCAAGACATATACAGCTAGATGACCTAGGTGTTAGTAGCATGTATTAGTCCAAAAAATGTGCCTTTTTTTTAGCCTCATTCCCAGGCTCTCCCTTTGACCCTAAAGTCACGGTAAGGAACTTAGTCAGAATATCACATAATGACGTAGGGGTAGATACTAGTGTTGACATGTCCTTTGACCCCTGCAATTAGTCTGAACTGAGGTTGTTTGCATTCATAGATAGATTTATGTCACGACAATCATAAAAATAAAGCTTGGTAAGTACAGTAACATTACTATAACCCTGGAGTTTTTCTTACCTTGAACTTGTAGCTATTGATTTCATTCTCTAATGTTGATAGATGGTTCCCTGAGACTTATAACTGCTTTTGTAAACTATGAGTTAAGTGAAGGTCGATTGGAGATATACCTCAATGGTGAATGGGGCA